>VOQK01007220.1:10013-25824 GCA_015052645.1 Benitochromis conjunctus | reverse complement strand
TGTAGTCCCTCCTGAGGAACCAAAGACCACGGACATACAGCATTGACCTCACTGGTCAAAAGAGGTTTCTCCAGATTCCAAGAATCCTTTGATGATTTTTGGATCAGAGATAGTGGGATATTCAAAGTCTTCACAATTTTTACATTGAGGAATATTATCATCAAAGTGTTCTACAGTTTGTAGATGCAGATCTTGCAGAATGACAAACCTGTGACAGTTCTAATTCCTGAGAAACTCTGCCTCCCAAAGATGTTCTTTTTTTAGTCAATCATGGCACTGACCTGTTGCCAATTAACCTAATTAGTTGCAAAATGTCCCTCCAGGTGTTTCATTTCTGTCTGTCCTTTTATTTATTTATTTTTTTTACATGTGCTGCTGCCATCAAATTCAAAAAGAGCATGACATAGTAAAATGCCTCAGTTTAAATATTCGATATCTTTTCTATTCTATTGTGAAGAAAATGTGGATTTATGGGATTTGCAAAACATTGCATTCTGCTTTTCTTTACATTTTACACAGAATCCAAACTTTTTGGGGTTATAGCTTAAATGTTGGGGTGCCTGGGTCGTCGACCCAGTGTTTTGTGTTTTTTGGTTCTTTGAGTTTGTGTACTTCATTATGTTCTAGCTTTCTTTGTCTAATGGGTTATACGATTGTTCTAAGTTTAGATTCTCTGTGTGGTTTATGTTAGAGTTTTAGTCTTCTGGTTTCTGTCTATGTTCCATAGTTGCTGTCCCCCCTGTCAGCTGTATCCCCTTGTCAATCCATGTCTCTGTGTTATGTTTCCTGTTTTACTTTGAAAGTCCGTGTCTCATGTTAATGTATCTGGTTTTGCTTCCCTTGTCTCATTAGCCCTGATTTGTCCCATCTGTGTTTCCCTCCTGTCTCCCATTCCCTGATTGCTCCCTCTGTGTATTTAAGCCCTGTGTTTTCTTTTGTTAGTGTTGCGATCTCCCTCATTGTGTACTGTGTGTTCTGTCTGCCAGCCTGCCTGTTTAGTTTATTGTATTTTCAGTTTAGTTATGGTATTTGGCAATAAAGCTGCTTCAAGTCTACTCTTCGTTCTCTGAGAGTCTGCACTTTGGGTCCACCATTCCTGTCTGCACACAGCTTTCACTTCACATTTAAAAAAAATTATGCAGTTTCTGCTATATTTAAAGTAGCTAGAAGTGCTTTGTGAAGCAAAAATATTTGTACAGATCTGCATATCCTCATTTTATGGTCACCAGGGTCATTGCATAATGCACAAACAAACTCATATTTACATTTTTTGTCTGTTATTGCTGTGGAACGGAATAAGATGTGTCATGGTTTGGTACACTGAAATGAATTAATTCCTCTCTGATGGCTGAAACAACTTTTTCTATAAAGGAAGAAACATGAAAAAAAAGAACATTATCAAGGGCAGACACCCTTTACTGTGCACTAAACAGGATGAAATGAAAAAAAGAAAAAAACTTTGACATTTATTTTGCTATGCCAGTTAGTCATCGAGGTCCCATGCGACCATTATGTTGAGATTACTGAAGAGAGACTTACTCTTACTACAATAAAACTACAAAGAAGTGCACATTTATGCATTATAAGCACCTAAATCCATTAGTTATGAGTCATATAGGATTTGAGACACAGACACACAACCTGCACACATTGTAGAGCTTCCATACAGGATATGAAACCAACTGATATAAACTGACTTAACAGGTATGGTGGTACTGTCCCTCTGGCTGACAACAAAGTAGGCATGTGGTTTCAGCAATAAATGTTAGATCACGAATATAATTTCTATATTAGTTGTCGCACAGGGAAATTTTAATGGCATCATCAGTCCCAAAATATTCTTATCTAGCCACCAAAAGTTATTGGTAAAAGCATTTGGTAGACCAATAAAAAACATTTACTTATGAGGCAGCTGTCAAATTTTACTATTTGGTTAAAAAATTTAGAGCTTTATTCTTTACAGAAAACATCTGCTCTTAGCTTGGAGCTTTTTTGAGCAAGATTTGCACACTGTGACACCAAAACTATGCACTAACAGACACTAAAAAGCTCTATAGTGCCTGTTGATTGATAATTCTCTGTGGATTTGTCACAATGAGCAGTGCCTCTCACAGCGCATGATTTAGTTTTATAATAAATATTACCAAACAGCTGCGCTTTAGGTTAACTGCGACAGCAGCTGTGTAGTCTAACAACATCTATTGCTTCTATTAACAGTGTGGACCTTATGAATAAACATACTATATGTGTGCAGCCTTTTAGTCTACGGCTCTCAAATGAGCTCAAACACCTCATTAGTATCTGTCTGGGATGTTTTGATGGAGGGATATATTCATTTGTGGCTTTCACTGCAGGGTAAAGGTAGATATAAGATTGATCCAGAGTTTAGGTAGGGTGTCAACCAATAGACACTTAAACTAACCCCAATTTTCTTATTACCACACACATCTAATTACTATACAATGGTGTATGTGTATACACTCATGATAGATGCAGAGGACATTGTGTCATCACCCAGGGTAAACACTGAATGAGTCATGCCTTGCCTCAGGTGGATTTCATTAACGGGTGAATAGCGTCTATCTTTATCTTAATAATTTCTAAAACAAGATGTGGAGACAAGGAACAAGAAGGATGAATGAAACAAGGCTTACTGATCGTATCAAATACGACAACGTGGCAACTGAAAATTGTGCAGACTTCGTAATGAAGACATTATGAAAAAAAGTGATAAAGGGAAAGATCCAAGAGATAATGAAATGCTGGCATCAGGGGTGTTTTGTCCAGATTTTCATAAAACAGAACACCCCCTCCTTCCATCTTTCATCCCCATGGTGATGTGTTTATGTGTGTGGGCAGACACTGAGGAGAGAGAGAGGGCAAAGCTGAGGAAAACCATTAACGGAAGGAAATAAAGGGAGTGCAGAAGAGCAGACTGGTCAATTCCCCAAGGTAGGGGTGGTAAATTATTTTTTTTCCCTGTCTGACAGAGCACTTATAACAATGGCAGCAGTAGATACACAGAATATCATCTACCCCATACACAAAGACGTACACACCGTGGAGATAGCTTATCATCTGCATTCTTATTAAATTACAACAGCTTCACCAACCCTGATATTAAAAATGCTATTCCTCTGAGCCTTCTCTGTTTTTTCTCACTTGGCTGCATTTACAAGGCTCAGCTTTACATCAGTTTACAACTTAATTACATCTTGGTCTCAGTGAGATTACATGTGACAGGACATGCTCCACATGTGAGTCATACTTATGCATATGCTTGCAACAATTGCTCTCACAGTCAATCTCCCATGGACACTCATAAGCTGAAATGTAATTGAATCATTCTGAAATGCTATATTTCCTGAGCCTGCATGGAGAGCTGCTATCTCTAAGTTTATTGATTGCAACCTAAGGAAACAATGATGAAAGGAAGTAGGAGGAGCAGTCATGTCTTCTGTGTGGAAAGCAGAAAAGTAAATAGCGCTGCAGAAACAGCCCATTACACACAACCAAAACATCTTTGTATCGATTTCCAAGATGACGGTGATTCAAATGCATTAAAGTAATCACAAGTAATAATTGTCATCTTCATTTTCATCATTAAAGTTGATTAATGAGTTATGTTTGCTTCTTACATATGTTTAAATGCGTCTCGCGCTAACACACGCACGCACGGTTGCCGTGGTTACCAAACACCACACAAGCATATATTAGTATAATCGCCTTGATAATAACACCCAAACCGAAATGTCAAGAACTCATCAGCATTAGAAAAATGAGGCCATGGGCTTCATGGAGATACAATGTTTTTTTTAATTTTTTTTAATTTTTTTTTATTATCCAGCAGCTCTGAGCTCATTTTAGAAACATGCAAGCTCACAAGCTACTGTGAGAAGAGATGTGAGATATCTTCACCTGGGAAATGTACAAAGCACATTGATAGTGTGAATGTGTGTGTGTGTGTGTGTGTGTGCACGCGTGCGCACCTGTGTGTGTGAGTGACACTGTGATATGTGGAAGATGAGGAGACAGGAGGAGTAAATTAAGAAGAATTTCATATAGTGAAACAACAGGATAACATTATTATCCATTTCACATATTCTATAGCATTTTAGGTACGTCATGTGTGTGCTTCTTTTAAAAGAGGACAGTAGCCGAGCTCCTTATATTTTCTAACTATCCATGCATCAGGACAAAAAAGATTGTCTCTTACACTTTAATGCTTGCTAGTGTTCTTCCATTTTCAATCTCTCTGTCTTTATCGCATGCTTAGAAGTGAACAGGTCGGCAGTTTCCTCGAATTAGGGACGGCTGTATTGGGAGACTTTTGTCACACTAAAATGCCCTGTTGAAGCCAGCTGAATGAAACCACAATATGCTCTTAATCATCTCTGAACTAAGTAATAGGTGCACAGCCAAATAGGCATACAGCACACAGACACCGATCAATACACATTCACAGTTATAAATCTGAACTTGGTGCACAGCACAATTAGGCTGGTTTGGCTCCAGCTACACAGAGTTGTTTGTCAATTCCTGCTGAGCTGCCGAAGCTGTTTATTAAGTGTGTGTTCTTTTGTGTGGGTGTATGTGCATTGTGAGTTCATGGCTGCTGGGTCGAAGCACCAGTGGAGGCCATGGATAATGACCCCATATGTGGAGCAGACACCTGTGGGAACAGCCAACCTCAAAAGCGCTGCAAAGGATCATGGCACAGGACCCGCCATGCCTCAAAGAGACTCCAGAAACCATGGCATTAACTGACAGCGCTGCCAATTAGTGGTGTGAAGCCTCTGGGTTTTGCCTTTTGCAGACCAAGTCTGTGTAAAATTGCATTTGCACAGACTTAACAAGGTTTGTTTAAGTTGGTTTAGAGGAGGTGACCATGCAGCACAGCACAATGAAAAGCGCACGCTTTAGGAAGTCATGGAAAAGGTATGTTAAGATTTTTGACATGGACTTCAGCAGCAAAGCTTTTTTACTATCATATTCTGATCAAAAACCAAGCCGACTAATATGGGAAGTTCATCAGTTTGTCTGTAATACTATCTGCACATGGTACTACTTATATATATATTTGTTTTAAGATGCCACTGAAAGTGCACTTAATGGAGTGTTAAGATTTTGGGCACCGTGCTCTGGAAACTTTTGCCTTTTTCAAAGAGTTAGGTAAAAAAAAAAAAAAAAGCCTGTATATTAAATTTAGAGCTGGATCAAGAGAACCTGAAAGTGACCCTGTCCTATATTTAAAAAGATTGTTTTTAAAATAAATAGACAAACAAAAAATAAGCATGTGTGTTGTTTTTTTTTTATTATAGATAATTGATTATTTTCTTCTAAGCCCCATTGCCTCCTACTTCAAAACTTACTTATTGTAAGTTTACAATATCATAAAGCTCAATTTCATCATATAGCTTATACCAATTACCTATTGTTGGTTTGGCTTGCCGTTTTCTGTCAAAGATCTCAAGTAATGTTTATTCAGCATCAGATTAGGAAGGAAGATTTTTATCATATTATCAGCTTTGTTGTGTTTCATTGTAGAATGAAAGACTAAATTTATCTCTATGTATTGAAATTTAATGAAGCAAACCTGGCTGGCTGCAAACCGAAGAGGATAAGAAAGACTCCAAGAAAGACGGGACTGCAGTGTCATGAAAGCTTCTTCAAAGCCAAAGTCTTCAAAAATATATAAAAATATATCAGCTTAGTCTTTCCCTCCTTTTCAGCTCAGCCAGTCTGTCTGTGTTGCTCTCTTCATATCCTTTGGTGTATTCGCTCCTATATATCCCTTATTCCTTCTGGTTTATCTTTCTCTTAACTCATCACATTCAGTTTTTCTAATTTTCACTTCACATTTTCACTCTTTAAGTTTTTTTTCTCGAATCCTCCCTCTTCTTAGCTCTCCTCCATCCAAAGGGAGTAAGAGGACTACTTCTCGAGAATTTGTTGAATAATACATGTCTGTTGGAGCAGAGCAGAGCAGAGGAGGCTGACATGGATGGAAGAGAGACTATTGAGCTGGATATAGAGTTTTTATAACGTGTGAATACGGAGCATTTATTATGCTGAGATATGAGCAGACAGGTTCATTACAGGGTGGAATTATAAGATTTGATAAATCTTTTAGATTCTTCCAGGCAAAAGGGAAAATGTGTAAAAGCACACATTTATTTTTAGATGTTTTTGACGAGCATACAGACTTATCCATAAACGTGTTAACAGCCAGTTCAATGTGTTAATGGTTAAACCTCACTTCAAATATGTATAAGCAAAGATATTGACTCTTATCTGACATTTGAGGAAGCAGGACGTGTTTGTGGTCTGTCCGTTCCTGCAGATTCAGATCTGTCAGACATAAAGGGTCACTCCTGCCCTGTAGCCCAGTGACCCCATCAGACAGTGTTGAATTATGGGTAGTGGCACTTAGGTCTCACAGCTGTCTCACCGCTTAGGGCACAGTGATAGTGAGTCATGTCTCTCTCTCTCTCTCTCTCTCTCTCTCCCTCTCTCTCTCTCTCACACACACACGCACACACACACACACACAGCAGCTGGACTGCAGAGTCGCTGACATTTAAAAGTGAAGGAAAAAGCAATGAGTGGGAGCTGGAAAAAAAAACAGAGCTGCAGCCATGATGGTCACAAACACATCAGAGTACCAACGACTAGAATAGTCACAGATGAAGCCAACTCGTGTTTACAGTAAATGTGTGCTTGTTGGCCTGTGCTAATTCTCTTTGCTACAGCATAGTGACTTAATTTTTTTATGTCAATTTTCAAAGCATTGATATTAATTTTAGTCATTCAGTCTGCTTTAGAGATCAAAACATCACACTAAATAAAAGCAAATGAAGCAATTACACATTAAAACAATATTCTGTTATTCACAGATAAACTCATTACACTTAAGATACTCTTTAATTTTAGTGCAGTCTACAAATGCCTGTGGGAATAAACATGATTTCACGTGAGATGTGAAGCTCAGTAATGAAGCTGAAGAGATGCCCTTTAGAGAAAGTCTGAAAGCCAGTTTGGATTGAAGAGCTACTAATTCAAACACTTATACAAAACAAGATTTTAGGTTTAGGTGGATATGACTTGCACACAGTCTCATAGCCTAGAGGTTAAGTGGCATTTCTCTTGCAATCTATCTGTATTTTTACCTTTAAATGAAATAGCAATAACAGTCGATATTTTAAGCTAAAATCTAAACGTGTGAGACAACACTTGCTTTCACTTAGAAACTAAAAACGCTGATGAATGGCTAGATTAGACTTTACCGCACAGAAGCTAAAATTATACAGGAAATGTCTTCAGCTGTAATCTTGTAGTCAAGTAGGTCAAATGAATCGACATAACAAACAACAGGAGGCACTGGTGCGTTTAATTCTTTGGGACAGGGTTGTTGACATGAGGATGAGTTAATTGCCTGCACAAAATATTTTTCTTTGTTAATACCTATTCTCTAAACAGATCAAATCTTTCAAGATATATATTTTTTTCAGTTTTGGATCCTTGTTCTGTCACCCGATTTTACTTTAAATGTGTCTTGGGTGTTTTAGATTATGTCTTGAGTAGTGTTTTACATCTTGGCCTGATCAGCTCTGATTCCTCTTTAGTCAAATTGTCTGTTTTCCACCCGTCTGTTCTGCCCGGCTAACGCCGATGTTCTCATCAACCACAATACAGACTCACCATTCATTGGATGCTGTTCACATTCATGATATGATAGAAACTAATAAGCTATACAAAAACAAAACATTTTTAAAAATCAAAAAGTAAACTGACGTACTGTCTGAAATCAAAATAAGCCATTTTTAATACAACAGTGCAAATAACGAATGAAAAATAAACTATAGTAATGTTTTACTCTTGCGTTATTTGTAAGTTTGATGCAAACACCACTTTGCACCACCATGTTTATTTTATTATTTATTTTTTTCATTTTTATTCTTTTAAGTCCAGTTTTTCCAGCTGAAAACAATCTCCAAACTAAAATCTTTCTTAAAATCATGAGATGCCTTTGCACACTTTTGCTACATCTAGACACAATTGTAATACACGGTATACTGGAGTTAGTAATTATCACTTCTTTGTCTACAATTAGTCCAAAGTGCCACAGCTAGATTACTGACTGGGACTGAAAAAAGAAGAAGAAATCAAATCGCTCCAGTGTTGGCGCTGTTTGCATTACAGAATCCAGAATGAAGTGGTACTGTTTGTTTTTAAAGCTTTAAATTGTCTTGGACCTGTATATGCTGTATCCATAGATTCCCTAAAGACCACTAAGGTCTGCTTCCCAGTCAGTATTGCCCACCTGCAGTCGAATGTTATTTCAAAACGGGGTTGTGCCTTTGCTGTTATTGCACCAAGACTCTGGAATAATCTCCCAAGTGACCTCAGATGATCATCAACTGTTTCTGACTTTAAATTAAAGATAGAGTCTACCTTTGTTGTCAAGCTTTTGGAAGCGGCTGATTTCTGGAACTGTGGCTGGAGGACAGGTTGTTGATGTAGCACTTTATGCAAATTGTGCAATTATGTGTAGCATAAAGTTTAGGGAAATCTTTTATTTTCATTTGTTATTCAAATGTATTATTGTAGGGTCTACCTTACAATGTAAAGCGCCTTGAGGCGACTGTTGTTGTGATTTGGCGCTATATAAATAAAATTGAATTGAATTGAATTGAATTCAATTTTATTGTAAAGCACTTTCAGATATAAATAAAAATTACTTAATGTCTCTGCAGCAACAGAAAGTTTTGCTTGTTAGTTTTTTCTAAAAATGATCAAGTCAACATATATGTTGGCATGTGTGTAAAGAAATATGGCTGATAAACAAGTGTTAAGCTTCTGTGTCGGCCTAATGGCTGCTGACACTGGTGAGTTGGACAGCAGGTTATTCACTGGCAATGTTGATGTTGCACATGAAGACAAATATACAGCCTTTGTCTCTTTTTCTCTTCAACATACTCAAATACACACAATGACATAAACAGACTATCTATGGCAAACAACATAGCCATCTGCTGAATATTTGATCAGAGACCAGCGCAGGCTTAATAATTTAGCAACAGGCCTTTGCATGACTCTCACTGGTAGTGAATGTTGGGTTCTCTTGGCACACTAGGAATCAATCCTGCCACTTGAGTAGAAACTATTCAGCAGCTATCTAAATCTGATATCATTATATTTTACAGGCATGCCTGAATACCACCTGCTTTACATTATGGAAGATGATTTGTTGCTGCAGATGTGTTTGATAGTTTCATGATATACTGATAATCGGCACTATGAAATTATAAAGTACTAAAACCAGCATGAAACCTATATGATATATTTTAAATATATATTGAATATATACTAAGCAAATACTAAGAGTTTTAATATTATGTACTCTAGTAGATGAAAACCCTAAATATATAGCTAAATGATTCTTCAGTTGTTAATGTGGGATTCTCGTTTTATACCAATGTTACTGGCCTTGACAAAACTTTTCTACTCTTTGAGCAGATATGTTCTCCATTTTATTTAAATAAGATACAGATATTAATTTTTGGGATATTGTGAGCGTACTGTAGTGATAATCCTTGTGTCATGGCTGGATCAGTGTAAGTCACGGGAGGTGGACTGCAACGATGATGTCCGGTCAGCTTGGTGTCTTGGCCGGTCAGGAAATAAACCGGATGAATAATACACAGTGTCGGCGGTCACATGTCGTGCAGCGGGCTCCTGAATGATTTAAAGCTTTTTACATCATCAGCCTCACCCTCCCTCCCGCTCTGTCTGCCGCTGATGCACCGCGCAGCCCGGAGATGCTGCTGCTGATGCTGGTGACCGACTGCAGCATCCGACATGGGTATCCTCTAATCCGGCCGTGTCACAGTGAGTGTTTTTCCTTCGCTTTTCTCTTCTCGGTTCTCCTTACCACCGTGTTATCTTAAACTTGATCACCTTCCACCCTCCTTCATTTATCACCTATCCACCCCTCCTCTTCCCCCACCCTTTTTTGTTGTCTTCCTTTGTGCAGTTTTTTTCACGAGTGATGGCGCATTATAACGTGGCGGAAACCGTGCGTCTTTCCTATAGGGAGTGTGTTTATGATTTCGCGGAGTGGACGGAATGGTTGGTCAATCGTCCCGTCCTGTCACCTTAACGGTGAGCGTCTTTACCTAAGAGGGAGAAAAAGGGGGAAGGCAGAGTTTAGGGCGGGTATCGCTTCTCCCAGCGGACTAGATCTGCAGGAGGCTATGCTTGGAGGGTCGAGAGGAGGACAGGACAAAACAAAGTGGCGAATGGGACCCAAATGAAAGAGGGTGGGTCATTTAACTAAGAACATTTGCAGTTTTTAGTATGTATGCGGTTATTACCTATCTAGACTGTTGGTGTGTGAGGGCTCAGTGGGTGTGTCGGAGAAAGAGAAGATATGCCATAATGAGAGTTGGACTTGATCTTTATGATTAGGGCAGGGTAGGAAAAAGAAAGCTTTATGGATTGTGGGCATTGTAGTTTTGTTTTGGAACATCTATCTGTCTGTCTGTCTGTCTACTATGTTACTTGATTCATGTGTGTGTCTGGACAAGAGGACAAGAGCACTAAAGCTTCAACCAGTTCAACTAGGCTAATCCCTAATGACATGGCCAGATCTCTCTCTCTCTCTCGTTCGGCCTTCTCTTTTTTTTTCTGCTCTTAATTCTTTTAAAAACACACTTGTGGTGTCGTGCTGTCCATGGTGCTGAAAGGAGTCGTCTGCAGATGGCTTGCTAATAGGCTGACGCTTGATGGCCCTGTCATCGTTCAACAGGTGCCTTTTACCACTACAGCTACTCAGAAATAAGGGAAGTTGGTTTCAGTTGTAACTCTGTCATTTAAAAGGGGCATTGCGATTGCATGCACTCTGGGAGTGTCTCTGAAATGGCATGCTCCTGACACATAAGCAATTATTTTACCAACATGGAATTATGCAATTCAAAGGGCAGTAATTTCTTTTAAAGCACAGTGGGCATTGCAACATTACTGCTTTTTAACACACATTATTTTACAGAGTTTAAATGGCATTTTGGGTTTGTGATACTGCTATGAATTTCAGGACATATCAATGAGCAAAAAAACTTGAAACGACTACATAGAATCAAGTAGTAAAATGTATAAATATTAATATCTGATCATAATTAATACTTTATTTCAAACAGAAAAATCTATGCAAGCTGGACAGGCAGTAAATGTTCAGAAGCTCCCAGCATTTAAGTCAAAAATGGTCCACCCAAACCAGTGGATGGACATCAGAGAGAAAAATGAAAACCATGATGATGCTGATGATTGAGTTGGTGAAAACAACAATAAGAAGTAGAAGCAGAAGATTACATAACAGACCAATTTAGCAACTGCACTTTGTCTGTCTGCATATCCCTCACACACTCTGTCAAACAGCCTCCAGGAAATCCGGGTCTCACATTGGAGGATGAAGTCACATGTATAGACACACCACCAGAGAAGCTTGAGGGGGAGTTGTTCGTTGCTTAAGGGCACTTTAGCAGTAACAAAGGTCAAGAGTGGGGCATCTGCACCCCCCAACCCCCCTCCTTTTTTTGTATTTTGTTTGCACTGGCTGAATATTATCATGTTAAGGAGATGTATTGAAATTGCAGCTGAATGAAGAGGATAGAGCGCAGCTCATTTGTTGATGACGCTTATTGAGCATTTCTGTCTTTAGCTGTCTTCACAATTGAACCACAGACAGTGTTAGAAGAATCACAGGACACAGCAGGAGACTGTCTGCTTCAGATGTGATCTCACTACTGGAAATAAAATGTTTAGAGTTGGGATGCGCTTGCAAGAAGAAGGATATAAGATGGCCACTACTTGGCTCTGATTTCACTGGACTATTGTCTTCATCGATCTCATATTGGCACAAAAAACTTCAAACAGATTTGTACTAGGGAGCTGACATGCAAAAAAGTGCTTGATTACTAATACGGCTGCTTTGTACATGTGCATTGTCATGCATACGTTGGATAATGTTTAGAGAAGTTGATATCTACAGTGCACGTGTGATAATAGCTTTTATTAGATAACAATAGTGGAGATGTGGCAAAGGGAGGGAGGTAAAAGGGTTCCTTCAATGCAGTAAAGTGGAAAGTTTTAATAACTGTTTGAAATATTTTGTATATTATTATTTATCTATCTATTTATTTTGTCACCCTTTAATGTATCTGCTTGTACTGCTCTAATGAAAGCACTTTTTTGATGCCACGTCTTTAGGGTACCACTCATATACTCATATGGGTTTTTTCACATGTTACGATTTCTTCGTGTTACGAATTTTAAACAATTCATACATAAACTAACAATGCACTCTTAACCTAGACGATGCGGCATTTGATAAAGCTGCCATTTTTGGGTAGTGTAGCTGGGTTGAGCAGGCAACACATATGTCTTAAGGCTACTGCAGAGGCTTGTGGGTTCATATGTGCACCGAGGCTATTTATTGCATGTCTTCCCACTGCTCTCTCCCAAGACTCTTGCCCTGCATCAACAAAGGCTAAGAAATTGTCATTTTTTTCTGAAGTAGCAATTAAATAATACTAGTAAATGCTGAAATGTGTGGAAATGCAAGTAAAAAAGGGATAACAAAATAAACTAACACACTTAGTAATATCAGCTTGGCAGCAATATTAGTCAAAAGCTTTCTGATTCTTGCCCCAGTGCGCAACCAGAGACTAGCTGGTCATGCTAGATCTGGTAAGGCTTTAGCAACGAAACCCCTGAATTTGAATATTGCATTCATATAAATAACATATGTTTTATTTTCAATTTCAAAACCACACTGGTTTTGATTCAAGGCAATTCAAAGCTTTAGACGCAGGCAGGAACTATGTAACTGCAGAGGTTATGAAATGCCTCTCATTCATTTTTATTAGCAATAATAGGTGCTGACAGAAGAGATGTTAGTGTGTGTGTGTGTGTGCGTGTGTGTGTGTGTGTGTGGGTGATAGATACAAGACAGATACGAAAAAGGGAATTGATGTTTATTTTTAAAATCTTTATTTGCCTTCAGCACAAAATATTTCTGGTATAATGCTGCTTTAGAATGGAATATGAGCAGCACAGTGATGCACTGTTTAGCACACAATAATAGAGTTATGGGTTTGAATTCAGCAGCCAGCTGCGGCCTGTGTGGAGTCCCTATGTTCTCACTGTGTTAGCATGAGCATCCAGGTACTCCAACTCACAGTCCAAAGGCATGCATGTCAGGGTAATTGGTAATTCTTAACTGACCATAGGTGCAGTTGGCAGGGTACACCTGAATTGGATAAGAGGTTAAGGAAATGGGTAGATTGATTCTTTGGAATAGGTGATGTACTAATGTCTATACTGTAAAATATAGCTGTGACTAACCAACTGAAACTCAGACACGTAAACATCAGCTCTTAATTTTATGAATGGCCAACTGGCCTCCATCACCCTTCCTCTATGAGATGCTGCTCAGCACTGACGTCAGTGAATCTGCGAATCTGCTTGCGCATAAAGGCTAATGTAATCAGAACCTCACACACACATTCACACACAAACATGTTGCATATTCTCCTTTGTCTGTGCATGGATACACGCACGCACGCATGCACGCACGCACGCACGCACACACACACCTCAGGTTAGGTTGCTTCAACAAGCATTAAAAAGAGATAAAAAAAAGAGGAAGAGACAAATATAGAGGCAGGTAGAAGGAGAGAGAAAAAAAGACTGGAAGGCCAGTATATGTTATCTGATATCTGTTATAATTTGTGACAGTGGCTGCTTACTTAGGAGTAGATTTGCATAAAAATAGATTTTTTTTTCTACTTTTCTTCTCACAGGCTTCACTTGCAATTTTGAGATCTTTCCTAAAAATGAGTATAGTGAATCACATAAAGCTAAAAGCTGCCACTTGAGCATATGTTTCTAAGCCAGAGAAAAACACTTTGCTAAAAAGTAGATGATGAAAATAAATGGCAGGATGATGCAGTTTTGTAATTTGTATAAAAAAGTCCGCACTCACTGATGTATTCGCCACTTTCTACAACAGCACCAATTTCTTCCACTCAAGGTTTGCCTTTGAAAAAACAATTGGCTCCCATTATTTAAAAAAATCTATAAAATAGCGAACCAAGGAATTCTGTTCCACTGACAAATGCAGTCAACAATTTTGTAACTCTGCGAAGTAGCTTCAATCTGTGGAATTGGTTGTGTAGGAATGATTGCATGTCTCTGGGGCTCTGTCCTATTTCTACCCCAAACAGTCCTATTTCCCCTCATTTCCCCCTTCATTTAAGTGTTGCCCAGGGTAACAGTTAACTAAACTAATATTTGCATCTTTACATCAAACAGACAATAGTAGTACAATACAGGAATGTAAAAAAAAAATTCTGAAAATAGCTCCATATCATAAAACAATATTAATACAGTGCTGTCAGAAATGTATTTCTCAATATGGCATATTTATTTCATAAAACAGATGTTCATCCCTGTTACAAAAACAAATGAAAGGACAATCGAATTGTCCTATCAGTGATGTAGTGGATTGTTGTAGTGGGCTCCTCAAGAATTACATTGGTCTGTTCAAAACTGTCACAACAGACCATTAAGAAAAGTCAAAGAAAACAGAAAGCACAGAACATCATTCAGTCTGGTTTAACTTTCAATCTGGCATTTATTGGTGTGTTAACTTTAAAATGCAAGATTGTTTTCCACTAACTTGAATTTTGGTCAATTACCGGAGTTCAGTTTATCTGTTTGCTTGCTTTGGGAAAGTACTGCAAGGCTTTCCTTTGAAAGAAGTCAGAGAAACACTGCCAGAGAGAGAAGGGGATGAAATACACCTGGGAGTGTGGAGTGGTCGAACGGGTGAAAGTGGAATCGAAATATAAAAGACTGTCAACTGGCAGAGGACTATTTCGACATGAGCAGTGCGCACAACAGGAGCTATATTTATTTAGTGCTGAGCGGTATAAGATGACAAACAATTCTCTGCACTGTCAGAGCTGAAATGGGAATATATCAGAAAGGAAATGTGGAGATTAGAGAGGGTTGTGTTAAAGGCATGGCGTATGACAGATGCATTGTCAGTGATATACAATTCTGACTGAGGAACTACAGAGGGACAATCCTGCCCACAGTGGGGAGTAGGATTAGCAAATTGGACATATAGTGACAATACTGTGAGGAAAAAGCATCATTTGGCTGCCACAGGCAATATTTCCTTGCCTCAGAGCGTTGCCAGCATTTCATGGTTTTGGAGTTATTTGTCAAAGAATTACTCAGCAGGGCACGCCTGAAGTCTGCCAACGGAATCAACAAGTGAGTTTTAGGGCCAGGTCCTTAGTCGAAGTTTGTACATTAAGGGAGTCTGCAACTGGGGTAAGTCTCTGAGTGTGTCGGATGGCCCTGTTGTTTCCTTAGGGCTTAAGGCCACATTGACAGAGATGTCATTGATATGGCTGGTTAAGCACAAAGCCAGAGGGAATGACAGCACTGTTTTTATTTATCTTGCAGTGTAGAGGCAGATCTGTTTTGCTTTAAGCTCCAGGCCCCAACTGTGCTGCATTAGGGGAAGATAGATGAGGATGTAGCATACCAAACTGTGAGTGGAGCAGACCAACTGACAGGTCAGTCATGCAGAGCAATTGGTCTGTAATTTTGGACTAGTGCCAGGAGATTCCACACTGTAAACTTTTGATAGATAAGCATTATATGCCTTAAGTGGACAGAGAAATGGAACATTTCCTCCCCGTGTTTACTGGTTTCTTAGAAATCTAGAATATGCTTC
>VOQK01007218.1:20157-31062 GCA_015052645.1 Benitochromis conjunctus | reverse complement strand
AAAATCTATGAGTTCCCACCTCTTACACGCATTCTTGTCACTGTAAGTACAAAGTACTTTAAAAAAAAATCAAAACTCAGTGTGCACTGGTGCAATGCATTAGTATTTTCAGAACCCTAATGTGCACCATGGACTCCTACGCCTGTCACAGACTAAACATTGTTTGTGAAACTGGATTTAATAATCTGTGTTTTAAGCGTGGCACTTAAGTAACATAGTACGATGTCACTGGGTTGGTTGGGTGGTTGGTTGCTGCTAATAGTCCTTTTTTGATTTACGTTACATAATTAGAGAAGGAACCAATTACTCAATGGAAAACAACAATCTAAAACCAAAGCAAATCAGTATATAAATGAAGAATGAGTAAATGAGAACATGTCCCCTCTGTTTTTGATTCAGGTAAGGTGTACACACTGTACCACCCACCTTGTTTACAAAGACCTAACTATGCAACGTAAGGAGAGGGCCAAACAGCGCAATCATCAGGCAGAGCACAAGTCCACATGATGTGATCAGCACTATTTCATGTAATATTAACGTCTAATTTAACCCCCAGTTAAGTTAACAAGATAATAGGTTGCTACATGGGCATCGTAGCACAGCCATAACTAAGTTTCCTACTGTGGCGTGATCAGGAAACCTAATATCCATTAGTATCTCTCTGGGGGGGAAAAAACTGAAAGAAAAAAAAAAACTTACCTTACATTCTCCTCCAATCATGTGCTTCAGTTTTCCTCAATTATAATATAAAGTAATCCACCCAGTAAGATAATAACATGAAATGGAAACAAACACATAAACACATGGTATCGGCCACTTATGTATGTTATGTTGTAGGCTCGACAAAGATTCACCACAGAAGTCTAAATCACAGTTCCAGTCCATGAGAAAGGAATGTAGCTGAAGTCCTGTCTTTGAGAAGACAGCATAAATATTAATACAAGCATGCTGTCAAAGGTGCTCTCTACACGTAAGAAGAGGAAATCAGCGGATTTAACTCCTTCCCCCAACATTATGTGCTGTTTGTTCTTTTGTTATACAACCTGCTGTATTTTACGCAGCTTCTGACACTGCCCTCCTGCTGGTATACTCAAATGGCATCTCAAGAGTTTTAAACTGTGCACAAAACCCAGCTCCAGGATATTTCAATTTTTCTTTTGAAATTCCTATTATTATGTGTAGATATGTGTAACAGGAACAGAGAGATGAGGATTAGCATAATAGGGGAAAGGCCACTTTGGATACTTTTGCATTTCACACATTTTTTTCTATTCTCACAGGTCAGGTGTAAATGATTGTGCCTCTCAGAAAGCAGCAGCAGTATGACATGACTTACATGTCTATATAAAGTTAACCTGAGCAGGGTGACACAGACATCTTCTGTAACCCGAGTCAAAATATAAGTCACAAACAAGTGAATGGTAACTTCTATAAAACAAAGTCAGTAAGATTACACTTTTATTAAAAATACTTTAAAAATACTTATAGGTGTGTGACCCAAGTATATAGCAGGCGTACAAGATCTGACGCTTATTAGTCAAATAGCAACTATGACTATGAATCGTAAAGTGACTTGTTTAGATGACATAACTTCATTTAACATTACAATCATGGGATGGTTAGACTGGAGGTTAGATTTTTGGCAACAGTTACAGTAAGTGTACCTGCAGTTGATGGTCTCCACATGTACTTGGCACAGTAAACTCATTGCCACTTCCAAAATGCCTATCTCACAGAAAATCATCTAGTAAGTGTGGGTAGGTTTAGGCAGGGAAGATCTTTAAGCAAGTGATCCAGAGCAGCACAACATGGTTCTCCATTGACACTACATTAACAGACGGTTGCGAGCCTGTCTACCTGCAGAGACCATCTTCTGCCAGATGGAGGCAGTGTCCAAAGTATGTGGTACAAGCAGCCTGTAAGCTACTCTTGAATGTGCTGTTGCTGAACTGTCAGCCAGCCGTGGAGAAGAGCGCAGTTATAACATAAAAGGAGCTGAAAGGAACCCGAGTGTTAAAAGCAATAAAAGGTATCTGCTACAGCCACTGTCTGTGCTTTTCATGCTGTATTTCTGATCTTTGATGTTTTTTCATGCCTCTGCTGTTGCTGGTGAAGAAGCATGTCACTCCCTTCCTCCTTCCAGCCCACTTGTTAACCAAATAGCATTCGACCTTTGCATAGCTGAGTTACACGCGATTTGGGTTTTGGAGTGCTGTATGGAGTATGTTTGCATAAGGTGAAAACCCCTGTCTGTAGGCTCTCCATAGGCAAATGCATATGCAAATGGACACAACCGCTGTACAATAATGTAAGCGTTACTGGGAGTACCATCCACTAACCAAACTATTGATGTAGTCAGTGACGCAACAACAAATTGGCAGCCACCAAGAAAATTACTCATTCGTCATTTTCTTACTCATTGATCGAAAATTGGTTTGTTTGTTTTTTCCAAAATAAATGATAAAACTCTTCATTTTGTATAAAATCTGCTAAAAATGTGCTGTTTCATGTCCTCTTTAAGCCTTATTTTAACAGTGGGAAGGGTGTCTGTGTCTTGAATCCAAACTGGGAACTAAGATGAGACGGGGCCTGATTATTCATGACTTTGTATGTGAAGAGAAAGATTTTAAATTCAAGAATTTAAATTCTAGAATTAGCGGGGGGCCAAGGAATAGAAGCTATGTTCTCTTTTTGTAGTCCTTGTAGAGCTCTCTTTGCAGCATTTTAAATCAACTGAAGGCATTTCTGGGATTTTTTATGCCAACTTGATAATAATGAATGACAGTAGTCCAGCCGAGAAGTAATAAATGGATGGACCTGCCTTTCAGCATCACTCTGACATAGGATGTTTCTAATTGTGACGACATTGCGCAGATGAAAGAATGTGTGCTGTTAAAGGACATATGCTAGTCAAAACTGACTCCAAGATTACTCGCAGGGTTACTGGAGGCCTTCCACGGTAAAAGTAAGCACATGTAATTTGTAAAACGTGAATACATTTTTGGACAGTGGGATATTTTTTTGTGCATTTGTAGAGATTTGAAGTTTATACTCTGGGGATATTACTGAAAACTGAAGCGTGTGTACAAACTGAACTTTGTAAAATCTGTGCATATAATATTTAAGAATAGTTTTTGAGATTTAGGACATTGTGTTTTCAAGGAGATGTTTGAAGAGCAAAACAAAAAAAATATTTGAATTTATTTTTTAAATAAAGTTTGGGGTTTGTCCTTTGTCCACGATTGTTGAGATCATCAGCTTAACATGTCACACCTCTTCTGCTTTACTGCATTAGAAATCTCTTCAAAAAGCAAGCCAGCACTGCTTGTCATTCTCTAAAGCTGGGCTGGTTTGGAAGACTGAAATATTTTAGGGGGATTTGGCGCCAACCTCCTTCAATCCAATCAACTATGACTAATGTTAACACAGGTGTAAGAAGGATTTACCTGCTCAGCCACGTCCCATCAGTCATTTAAAAACTCAACATGTTGCTGTGATATTTTATCCACCAATTGAAGACACAGCACAGGAACAGCAACAGCGGAGCTGCATGCATATTTCCAAGCTTTGAGCCTCTCTGTTTGAGCCACTCGTACAATTTTTCTGTGAGCATCATACCTGATTTGTGCAGTGAGGTTTTGACTTTTTTTTCTGACTCAAACTAGGTTCCTCATTTTGGTTGTTTCCTGATAGAGGGCTTGAAGAAGCATGACCGATTGACTTGAATGTGCAGCCATCGTGTCGCCTTAGTGCATGTTAGTCTGCACAGGCGAATCAGCAGGAACAAACTGAGACCTGGAGCAGTGGCTCGCTGCTACATGAGCTTCAGAGAACTTAAGCTAAATTGCAAACACAAGAATGTCAAGATGATCACAAATTCTGCTTGCGATCGCTTAAAAAAGGAAAAAAAAATACTGCTTCATTTCAGACTGAAATACATGCAGACTGAAGTGACCGTTCACTTCAGTCTGCAGTCTGAAATATGAGACCACGTCTTAACGTGCCCTTGTTTTCTGCAGGAAAACACTACACTCACTTCTAACTCGTATTTTTAAACTTCCACAGTCCTCAGTCTTCTCTGCCTGTTGTTACTACAGACATGTTTCAACTACCATTCACTCATACATGAAGGTCCCTCTAAGATCCATTTTTGGACTTCAAGGACTAATAAGAAATCGTTTTCAATGGAGACTTCAAGAGGAATTAAAATTCAATGAAAAAAAACAGACTTTATTCAAGAAAATTCTGTTTTAAGACATGAAAGTGAAGCAAACCACAATACGCATTATCGTGGTTTTGTTCAAAGTTAGTTCTTTAGTAATGCCAATGGTATTTTCTTTGAGATTCTCGTACCAGAACAGAACCACAGACTCCTGGTTTCACTTCAGTTTCCATTGCCACGATCCAGAATAACTTCATACCGCACCGTGCTCTGTTCTTGAACACAGATGGGAGCTCTTTTTTTTTCGTGTGCTCACATATTAAATTGATTTCATTCATTCTTCATGCCGTTTCACTTCACGTCATTTCACATGCTTCCTCTCCCCCTCCAGTCTGTGATCAAAGGCTTGAGAAAGTTTTCATTTTGCTTTTATGAATTATGATAAAACGAACACAAGCACACAAGTTCTCATTTTCGCAAACTTCAGAGGGATTTCCTGCATGAGACAAACACACACGTGCCTGATTTAATCTCCAGCAGAGGGGAAAATGTGTGTGAAGAACTAGATTGTTTGTCACTTTAAATCCTTGAAGCACTGATAAATGACACTGCTACGAACCGCTGCCATTACTGCAGACAGGAAACAGCAAACGACGTGCAGACTGAGGATTTTAAAGCCAGTTATTGGCACAGTTTGATCTGATGAAGAGGACACAGGAAATGGAGAGGGGAAAGAGTTTCATTATATGAATGTAAAAGATCAGAGAATGATAGCTGATTTTCATGTGTGACGGTGTGTTATATCGTGTTGGATAGAACATGACTGTGCACAGTAAAGATTATACAGCAACAAATTTCCATGTAGATGTTTTTGGAAGCTTATCAACATACAGTTCTTCTGATTGGGATTGTTGAGTTTAATCAAACTCAAGACAGGAAATGTAACAAAGATCCTCGCATCCTTGCATTTGGGTAAGAGTCAACGCTTTAAAACTCAGTCTGTGATGGAAAAACGTTGTTAATTTAAAAAAATAATTTCAATATTGTGTTAGAATGTTGTGTTAGGCACTGTAATATATGATCAGTGTAACATCTGCAGTGCATCTCCATTGTATTCTAAAGAGACACGCTGAGTAACCTGCAGTTTACATAATGGACATTTTTCAGCTACTGTTACTGTTTGTTCATTTCTAAAACTCTTACTGTAAATACCACCTGGAGAGCAACAGGCTAACTTTCTTATTTTGCGATATGAACATCATAAATGAGTACATATTGCTTTTACCAGAATATTAATATATTATTAGTTATAATATGTATTTGCTTGACTTGTAGGAATTATGAGAAAACAATATAGTAGCAGTAGTAGTTTCATTAAATACCTCAAAATCGGATTTCGACATTCAGGTGACAGCGCCCTCTACTGGATGTGATCATTATGAGATTACTTGTTTAACCACTTATTAGGACAGGGGGCTGAAGCCTATTCCAGCTAACACTGGCAACTTTACTGCAGTATAAAGTTGCTAGAACCTAAACTAACCTAACCTTAACCTAAAATCCGTGTCTTTGGACTTGCATACTCCACACAGAAACACTCATGCTAGCAAGCATGTTAGAGCCAGGAACCCTGTTGTTGTGAGGCAACAGTGTTAACCACTGCACTACTGAGCAGTTTGGCAAAGACATTACCAAATGAGTATATTAAGTGACTCTACGGCAACATCAGAATACAAGGGATGTCGGGGTTAATGGATGCCTGGTAACACGGGAATTTATTCGTTGTTTGCCTTTCAATTTGATTTTCAAATTGATAATCACTTGTGGTTTATACCAGAGGTGGCCAACTCCAGGTCTCGCGAGCCGGTGTCCTGCAGGTTTTAGATATCACCCTGGGTCAACACACCTGAATCAAATAATTAGTTCATTACCAGGGCTCTGGAGAACTTCAAAAAGTGTTGAGGAGGTAATTTAGAAATTTAAATCAGCTGTGATGGATCAAAGACACATCTAAAACCTGCAGGACACCGGCTCTCGAGGCCTGCCGTTGGCCACCCCTGGTTTATACCATGACCCTTTTATAACCTTACTGCATGCTATTACTGCAAAGATGACATAATGGTTGCATAAAATTAAAAACTCTCAGTTCAAGCCAAACCGTAATCTTTCCTAAACACGTTCAACTTGTTGTTAGTTGTTGCTTTTTTCTGCTTAACACAAATCCTAACCAATAGCATTACCACGTGAATAGAAAGGATTAATTGTTTCAACAGTGATTATTGACAGTTTAAACCAGAGGCTTATGTATCTCATGCTGCAGTATGTTCATAAGGGTCACAACAGATTGGAGGATTTGTTTTGTCTTATAGTGGGAATAAAATAATGTTTTGATACTGATGTTGGGTTACTCCTCAGTTACTGTTCCACTGATGTAGCAAATGGTTAAGTTAACTTGAGATTTTTTTAAATACTTTTTGACGTGTTTCACTTTTTGAGAAACAAAGCAAACAGTTATTTTAGTTATTTTGAAGAAAAGACTATCCATTTTTTTTATAATGAGCTGCTGAACCTGCATCAGCGTGTGTTGTGTAAATCTGGTAGAGATTATCGGGGGTCCTCAGTTTTGATTGAAAATGGTCTCAAATTTGTCATGGCTATGATGAGAAAAGGTTTAACGTTACCCACAAACGCCGCCTCTCTGTTGGTCCCTTTCTCTCCGCTCTCTTTCCCCATCCGCTGACTCAGCCTGTCAGTGGGCGGGTCTTTCGTCCTGTCACTCAGTGCTGCTCCTGCTTCGTGATTAGTTTCTCTCTTCCACGCTGGTAGGCGGTACCATCGGATCCACATGGAGGCAGTTGGGTATCTCTGCGCCCGTTAGTCTATTCCATCCTCCAGTGGCGACGCTCCAGACACACTGGACCAACTTGGAAATACTGCAGCTGGACTAAGAAAAATATGCTCTGAATGCTTATTTTACTAATACTTTTATTGCTGTATCCATATTTTTTTCAATAGCAGTGGGGAAGAAAATCTATCTCATTTGTGCGTAAAAGTCCCTTTTCATTTAATTCTTAATTAACTGGAGAGGAGAGCACTGAGTGACAGTTTTACTGATGTTTTCCTTTCATTTTAGATGGACTTTGAGCTCTTCTTAACCCATCATATTTACCAGTGACAATTTAACTGATTTACCAGTTAAATTGTCATTATTTATGGGAATATTTAGATTATTGGATTTTTTATTTATTTTTTTGCCTTAGGGAACTTTGCGCTTTCCTGGAGATAACTATTCTCTTCTACGCGTAAAATATTTTTCTTGGATCATTTTACGAAACAGAGACCCGTTAGCGGACACTTTGCTATCTTGTGCAAGTGAAACGGGTTTGATGGAAACATGACCAAAGCCGTAACCGGGACGGTTATCCTGCACACCCTATGCCTGCTCCCGCTCCTGCTCCTTCACGTCTCACCGGTGTGTCTGTCCGCGCAGCACGGACGTCCAGCGCGCTACTTCGGCCAGATAGGCGAGAACTCTCCAGCTGGGACGCCAGTGGAAGGGGTGGTAATTCCTGTCACAGCTGCAAACTGCCCGGGTGCGAACCTCACTGCCAGCTTGAAGGGAGATTACGCGTCTGATTTCAGACTTGTTCACTACCGCGGGCATCGGGTCCACCGAGGGCAATTATGCTTGGTGTCCGCAAAAGTACTGGACCGGGAGTTTATAGCAATGTACGAACTGATGGTGGAGCTGCCAACTCGGTGTATGAGGAGACGAGCCGTCGTCCAGATTGAGGTGTCCGACAAGAACGACAACATCCCTCGGTTTACCAGCGGGAACAAGACGATTGAAGTAGATGAGTTAACGCCGCCCGGAACCGTGCTGGCTCGCTTTGACGCAAAGGACGGTGACGCGGAGAGCAATGGACATGCCACTTTTTACGCATCACCGGACTTGTACCTGCTCCACGTGGATCCACAAAACGGACAAGTGAGCCTAGTAGGATCTCTCACTGGGTTCAGCCAGGTGACACTGCGCCTTTACGTGAAGGACGGGGGAGATGTAGCACTGATAGGTGAGCCGGTGTTCTTGCGCATCAACGTCCGCCCTTCCAACAGAGCGCGACGGATGCCGCGGGCACTGTCCGAAGAGCTGACCTACACAGTTACCGTCCCGGACCATGTCAGAGTTGGGGACCTAGTGTTCACAGTTCCTGACCAGAGGTTCGATCAGCGGTGGTTTGACGTGATATCCGAAGCCGACTCACCAGTCCAGATCGAGCGGGATTCGGGGCGTTTGTACCTGGCGCGCAGTCTGCGAGAGCCCGCCGAGGTGATGGTGAAGATTCAGAACCTCCGAAGTAAGAAAATGCTGGTTTTCTTTTCGTGCGTAAAAGCGCAAAGAAAGACAGACTTATTACCTGTAGATTGTCATGCTGGCTTAGGAGTCTGGTGTCTACCTTTGAATTTTGAAGTACACGTTTTATTGAGTTTAGCCACATCTCTCTTTTTTTTTTAAAAACTAATAGTTGGACCAGGAACAATCCAAGGTAAAATCAAAGTTAGTAAGCACAGTGTGGAGGAACAGTGCTGTGAACCTTTTTTTAAAGAAACGTTTTTCTCACAATTTCAGCAATAATTTCTCCCTAAAATTATTGCTGAATTTTATTTCAGAACTGAGTGGTGCTCATTCATTTAGAGGAGTTTGCGCGTGTGCTTTTGTATGTGTTGGCTTTTTTCCATCAGAGTTTAAATGGACCTCAACGGTCACTTTCCACTCTTTCATTCATTCCTTACAACACTCCACACGGCACTGCCAAGTGTGTGTTTCTTGTGTGTGTGTGTGAAAGTCTGTGCGAGTGAGATACATAGAGTGTTGCCAGTAATTTGTTAAAGGACAAACAGAATTGAGAGCGAGGTGAGGCAGAGCAAATACAACTCAACACACTTCACACAGAGATTTTACTTTAACACACACACACACACACACGCACACGCACACACGCACACACACACACGCACGCACGCACACACGCACGTGTGTTAATAGTTCTCCAAAAGGAAAAAACTGGGCTGCAGTTGATTATTTAAATGGCGAGCAGCACTTGGCAAAAGTACAGAATTTGTTTTGCTTTGCATGCTAGCCTTCTTTAACACCACCTTTATTAGTTTGGATTCACAATGCTCACACAGCCTAAACATAAAATATTTATATATCCATGACTTCTGAAAGACTAATCCAGTCTACCACTTTTGTGGTGAAGGTTGGATTGTGATATGTAGTACTAACAACCTGGTTAAAGGAAAGTTTTTCAAACCATATTCACATGATCGTACGTATGCCACTCTTTCATCATACATTGCCATGGTTAAAAAAAGATTGAAGTATTAGCTTAGAGGCAAAAACTTGTTTAAAATAAGCTATGCCTTGCAGGGTTTTAGCTCTTTCCCTGCAATTACAGGTGAGCTTATGAGCTTATTTTGGTTGTAGCACTCCAGGTCAAATTTGCCTCTTGGTTTTACACAATTGTGTGTTTTCAAACCCAAGTGCACTGTGTCAAAAATACTTCAAAAAAGTTTTGTCTTTAAAAGTATTGCTATAGTTTGAGTGATAACTCAGGAAATTACAGAAAGATCAGGGACCTATTTAAAGGAGTTTAATACACAACAAAAAAGAAATGTATTCTAATTTACCATCAGCGATGAATATCGGCTTTTAAAAAGATGTTTTCTACCTAAAAACCAACTCTTACTTAGGTGTCTTTAAAAATCTGAAGCAAGCAAAGTCAAAACCTGGACAAATTAAAGCTGTATGGCCTGAGAAATTCCACTTATCTTTAGGTGAAATTTAGACAAATTGACCCTTAACAGAACTCACCCAATCTGTCAGTCAAAATCTCCCCGCCCTCACAGAGGTAGACTTCACACATCTGGTGCTACACTCATTTATACTAAGAAATATTTAAAAATGTTATTGAATCTGCTGGTTAACATATTACGAGTCTGAAATGTGTTAGTGTCTTGCAACTCCGATGTGTTTGACAGGATGAAATGACATCCAGATGCCAATGTGCTCACCCTACCTTGCAAAGTCAATGTTTAATCAAAAGACTAAACTCTTCACATCTGGATGATGGTGGTTGTGCTGGCAACTCGGTGTCCTGGTCAGATGTGGCTAATCAGTTGATACAAACTGCATCTCCAATGTTTATTTGTAAAAATTAGTTGTGTTTGCTCACCTGGAGCTCTCCCAGGTCTGAACACACAAGTCAAAACAGATCCAGATCCTCAGACAGGAAGCAATGTTTGTGTTAAAGCAGACTGCCGAGCTCAGGTTGGCTCTGGTTTGTGACTGCAGAGAAAGAGTGTGTGATTTGGTCGACACGGCATTGAGTGTGTTATAAACTGGCCGGCTGATTGAGGCAAACTGCCTTTCATCGGCTGTGGTTGCGATTTTGATCTGTGGGAATGAGGTCTGGGCAACAGCAGTGGTCTGGTGGAGGCAGTGCATTCGTCTTTGATTGGTCAGCTGGCTAAGCAGATGCTGTTTGTGTAGTTTAAATAGTTTGCAGTTGGAAGTTCTTGACTAATGTCGGTCAAAGTCAACAAGAAACATAAGTTTAACCTCTGGATCTGCAGATGAATCCTTTCTTTTCCCTGAAATCATCAAGTTTATATCCAAATTATTCCTTCTTTTTTTTTTTAATCTAACAATGATTGATCAATCAGTATTATTTTTTTGTTGA
>VOQK01007218.1:3305-13750 GCA_015052645.1 Benitochromis conjunctus | reverse complement strand
TGCAATGACTGTTAAGAACAGAAGTCACTGTGTGTTAGCAGCTGAATCTGTGGGAGACTTGTACGCTTTGAGTTCATTGACCTTTAAAGGTACAGTCAGCGATTTTTTTGTTTGTTTGTTTATTTAATAGAAACAAATAATGTTGCATTCATAAATATGCACCGATTAGTGTGTAATTACATCTTCCAACAAATTGATGCATCCTCATAAAATATACACAGGAACGAATGATGGTTTATGGAAGCCGCCAACTTGCCGCACCACCTTGACTACAGTGGCTGAGACAGATATTGCTGTTTAGCCTAATTGCATTTAATGTATGTGGCTAGAGATTGGTCACATATTTAGTGTGCCAAAGGAAGTGGGAAAGATAACTTTTCATTTGTGTGCAGTGAAGGGAAATTTTAACCTGTGTCTGCACTTTCAGACTTAAGATATGTTCATAGTTCATATCTACGTTTTATTATCTGAGAAAGAGTCCCCTTTACCAATTAAGTAAAAACATGAAGAAAAGAGACTATGTGAGTGGCATCTGAATAAAATGCCATCCTTTTGCTTCTCACCTTAAGTCTTAGCTCCTGAATTGAAGTCTAGCCTCTACATGAAAACAACAACAGGTGGTTATAATCTAACATTATGCCAGCTATTACTAGGCTGCAGTGTCCTAAAAATCACACTGAAGTGTGAAAGTTTATTTGCCAACAGTGTTAGAGCCACTTCAAATAAAGTTTCACTAATGCTAACAGCAGCTAACAGAGGGTAACAGCAGCTAACAGCGGGGGGAAAGCAGTGTTTACCAACAGAAAATGTCAGGATATCTTCAACATCTCACATCAGTATTGTTGTCATTGGTCCGAAGTGAGTTTCACTGACTCATTAATCGTATCAGACGCCTTTGACAAATTTTTACACCCTTCTCCAGAGTAAAGAGACCAGCTGAGGTAAACAGCAAAGGACGATGACGGCCACTGTAGGATTATGCCCTTGAATTACAAGGGGTAAGGGAATAGAAATCACTTTAATCTACAATCTACTGAGATCTAGCGGTGACAGTTTACTCACTGCAACTTTAGGTGATGTGGTGAGTGGTGTCATTTATGACCCCAGACGTAGACCTAGAGTTACAAGACTTACAGCTACAGGAGCCTTAACATTAACTGTTAACCCAATTTTTTTGCATAATTATTGCCATGACAAGACTTTAGAATATCTGTTGCAGATAAAGAAACCTCTGAAGGCACCATAAAGACAATTTTAACTGTTTAAAAAAAGAGTTTTCCTGTTTAAACTATAATAAGGTAAATGGCATTAGATTTTAAATTTAAATTTGACGATGTTGGCTCCCATTAAGGCTGCACCAATTTTTCTTTTGTTAGAACTTACCTATCATCAACCACAAGTCAAAGAAGCGCTGTTTCCTCCTCTATCTGCATAAATAAACCGAATGTGATATCTACAAAGTAGCGGGATGAGAGAAGTCACTCAGCATGGAAGTGGTGAGGGAAACTTTTTAGAGTGATGAACTGTAGACTTCAATGATGTGTCAGTTTTATCCAGCAGCAGTTTATGACCTTCACTGATCCCCGCAGCATGGAGAATCACGTTTAAAACCTTAGCGTCTCCAGAGTCCTGGTCTGTCCATCAATCTTCAGCATGACACTCCTCCTCCTCGCTTTGTCCTCCTCTTCTTCGTCTCCCCCGGGCTCTTATTCCTCTCACCCCTCACGGTTGACCCCAGGGGAGATGGTTTCTCTGTCCGCTTTTGGCTCACTCTTCCTCTGCTTCAAGTCAAGGTCGCTGTGCCGATTAAAAAGTATACTCTCCACTCAGCGCCTTATCTGCACTGAACTCCTCTCTTTAGGGGATCGGGGGCAGAAGACAGAAAGGAAACGCTAAGGTCTGTTCTTACCCTTACTACTATCATTTCTATGGGCAACAGAAATTTTTACACATTGCATGGAGCTCTTGGATAGTATAATATTATCTACTGTTGATACATATATGCCTAGCCATCTTTCAAGAGGAATGCTTGTTGCTCTCTCTGTAGCCTGTGTAATTACTGACAAAGAAAATTACTTTGTCAGTAAGATAGAGTTATTTTGTAAATGGGGCATATGGAATATGCCCCATTTGCGAACATGAAATCAAGAAACGATGCCCTCAAATGTAAAGATTGCACTCTTTAGAGGAAAAAAAAGAATAATTGCCATAAAAAAACATAATTTTTTCAAACAACCAAACAAATAGCTCCTCTGGAGGATGCAGCGGCAGCAGCAGTTCAACTAGTGCGCTTTAAGAAGAAGAAGGGCTTTCATTATGGCTTCATCTGCACACACGAACACATACACACACATCTTGCTTACTTGCTGCTTATCACCTCTCGCTAAGCCATGGGAGAGAAGATATTGGGGACATTCAACATTTTCAGGAGGCAGCTTCGTCTGCAGCAGTAAAAGCAGGATTTTTCTGCGGGTCTAAGCAAGAATTGCCGTGAACTTCCTGTCACCCCCTCCCTCTCTTCACCCTTTACATCTAATGTTTGAGAAGCTTTTCCCCTCATTATTGTCCGTTAATAAAAATGTTTAGCAAATACGGTCATGGATTTACACACGCTGGCGGTATTATTACATCTGTAGTTCAGACATTTAGCTCACACTGTGCACCTGGAGGTAAAACAAGTGACAGCATCCAACTAATCCTCCCTGTCCAAGCAACATGGGTTTGTGAATTTACAGACTATATTTTTACCCAACCATTATTGCGAACCAGATTTAAGTCTTGATTGGATTTTGGGTTTTTTTGTTTTTGCCAAACTGCATCTTTGGAGTTGTAGTTAACTTCTCCCCTAAAAAAAAACTTGATGAACGGGATTGTACTTTTGAATTTCTATAAGCAGAATCAGGTTGTGTAACATTATTTGAATGATGATTGAACTGGAATTGTTTCATGCTGACCCGAGATTTAGAAGTGCTCAAATTGTAAATCACATAGTCTGTGGGAAAAAATGTATTTTACTTCTGGAAACAGGAATAGCAGAAAACTTTCCTCCTACTTATCAGTTCCACATACTTTATTAATAAAAATAAAGAAGAATATAGTAATAAATAAATAGCCAAGAGTCAAGTTTGGTTGCATTTACTGTTAATCTTGTTATCTTAAACGGCGATTCAGACTAGGATGCAGTTCAGCAGTTCTGGTGTCTGAATTTTCACTGATGGTGAAGAAAACAAAGAAACTACTATTTTTCTTGAAATGAGGCAGATTGGCACAAAATAACCGATCAGCTGGTCTGTTTATAAATAAGAGAGAAAATGTTTAATCCCCATTAATTTTCCTGTGAAAATGATACACCATCACTGAGATCAGATGGACCTTTAAACATCACGGGGAGTCGCAATAACACTGTGGCCTTCATAGTGCTCACAGCAGAAGGTGTTTTCCACAATGTTCATATCATATATCCTCTGATGTTCCAGTCTGACCAGTCCATCTGCCACACACACGCATGCACACATTCAATGCCAGCTGTCACACAGCAGTCCCATGGTACCTGACCCACATGGCCACATATTTATACGCACACATAAACATGCTGCAAATTAATGTAAAAGAAATCACTTGCACTAACACATCCACTCTGAGCAGTGAATGAAGTTTATGTGATGATAAAAGTCAAGACGTCCATGAAGTTTGTACAAAAAAACTATAAATTTCACTAATATGTTATTATTAATGAAATTCTTCACTGATAATAACACTATTAAGAAACAATTCTTCCAGTTGCTACATCATCGCCCCAACAAAACTGCAGATAGCATACCTGCAAATTTCGTTTTCTATCAGCTGTCTCCGAGACAGAGCCACTCTTGGTATCCTTTAGATACATCAACCTTTATTTTTTGAGTGTTAAGTGGAAAGCCAAATGTACAAACTATATTAAGACAAAAAGATTAAACTCAAGATTAAATTGATCCTCACCAGGATCCTTCATCATAGCAACATTGTTAAAAAAAAACATCCCAGTACTAAACTGTCCCACTTTAACCCTCCCCTCCTTCATATGTCCACGGTGTAAACATCAAAGTGGTACGCACAAAGATACAAGTACAAGGCACACGCATACATGTGTGACCTACTGGCCTGACAAATGAAGCTCCACTAATTAAAAACACTCTCAAAGTTAGACGTAGCACGGCAATCAACCTGAGCAGCGTGCGCACACACACACACACCTCTTCAGTGCAGGGTTAGTAATCCAATATGAAGCAGGTTAGGGTTTGAAACACCTCGGCCTCAAATCAGCTCTGACAGGACGGCCGCCACTCGCTCCCACACACCCCAAGGGGTCCGCCACATAGTGTGTGTGTGAGTGTGTCAACGTGCCAACCAGTCCGGCCACCATGGCCTGGTAACACCTAGCCGAGCCGTGTTTGTGTTTTATCTTTTCATGCACGTTTTCTGTGCTCAGTGACCCTGTTCTTGTGACTCTGTTAGATCTTATTGTGTTTTACATGTGTGCTTTTTTTGTTTTTATATGTGTGTTTGTTGAATATGCTATGTTGTGAACAGTAGCTATTTAGCTGAATTATTATTATTATTCAGTTGTTGCTTATCATTAGTACTAAAACACTCAGAATAGTTGATTCCTATGGATGAAGGACTCTAAATAATAACTACATTTTCTTAAATTGGATAAAATGTAACAAAAAGTTGAAAGAATGAACTTGGTAGATGCTGCAGAAGAATATTAAATACCAGAGTGCAGCATATGCATTTATAACTTTTCCTTTCTATGGCGTGAACTTTTGAATAAAATTTATATCTGTTGCCATGTTGACACATCGTAATTAGTGATAACATATATATTAACACTTCTTTGAGCACACCCTTCTTGGATTATCTGTTTTCTACAATTAACTGTACAGACAGCCATTTGTTCGCCAAATTATTTTATTATAAAAAACACCCCCTGAACAGCTGCCATGAAGGGTACAATCAACTATAGATACCAGAACATTTTTTGACTGTAAAACAGCTTATTTCTGTGTAGAGGTAGTTATTTTAACCCTGGAGCCTACAGGGATTGAGTCCCTTTTTAAGTCAGCTAGTGGCATTAGCTATGTTTGTAAAACCCGTATCTTGCCTTTTGCCTAAAACTTGCTGTTTATCAGACTAACATGCTGGGCGTGTTTTTCTTAGTGTTGTACTAACCCTTATAAAAGTGCAATCATTTCTTCTGATGTTAATGGATATACTCATTTTACCCTTTAAAATGCCACAGAAAGTCCTGATATTATACTGGACTTCATAATGCTGCAACTTAATTTCAACATATAAAAAATAGAGGTTTCAAAAGTCTAGCATTAATGATAAAAACGTGTACCTCATTGGACTTAATTACTCCTTATTGATCAACACAGTTTATTGCATTGCTGTACTAATTATCCTGAAAACGTAATGTAAAACACAAGCACTAATTAATAAAGTAATTAACTTCAAGTTCATTTTCTTCTGCATAGGTATAAGTGATGTGTGGGTACCTTCAGTTTACACATAAATATAAGCACCCAAAGAGACAAACGCTGAATAGGAATAACAATATATTAAGAGACAGGAAGAACATTTCTGAAACACAAATGTAGAAAAACAACAATCATGCATGCGCTCACATTCTGATGCGCAGTCCCCGCTGAACACCGGTGTGCTGAAGGTGTGAGGACATTTCTATCTACACGCCTGCTGACTTATTGATGCCACTTGTCAAATATAAATGCATCACTGTGATCCAGCAGAGCCAAAGAGAGACAGAGAAGAAGAAACATTTTACAAAACAGAAGAAGAGAGGATGTTTCTCTGTTAGTTTTCCCCTCCGGAGCTTGTTGGGTTTTCTGTCTGATGTTTAGGGAGTTGGAGGATGAAGATGAGGAGGAAGAGGAGGAGGTGGATTTCAAAGTGGCTTCCAGGCTGGAGAGTGTGTTACTGAAGATATGCAGTGGCCATTTTGTTGTCTTCTTTGTCGAGTTTTTTGAGCCCTTCGGGGCAGCGATGGTGAACCAGTTGGTCACACACACTCTGGTTGTAAAGTGTGGTGTAAAACAGGAAGAGTTTGTTTTATGAGTGTTGTTGAAATGTTTAACTTTGCATATTTTTATGCTTGAATATTGATTAGCAAGCACAGAGTGGGCTGGGATGATTTGTTTTGAGAAATTTGAACTATAACATGCTCCATATGTATGTAGATGTTTCGATTGATTTGATAGTATGCAAATGAAATTGCACAGAACAAAAACAGAGAATCATGTCATGTGATTTGATAGCGCATTTAGATTTCAGTCAGAGTTAAATGGAAATAAAAAAAACCCTAAAAAATATCTTTGTCTGGATTTTTAAATCACATAGAGTTTCCATTTCCCATCACTACAGTAAGAGTAACTTTGGTTTATAGTTAAAGAAGCTTAAACATTGTAGCGTTTTGGTGTGACAAGAGCTATATAATACCCATGAGCCCTGGGGTCATGTTAAGAAATCAGAGCTGTAGCAAATTCAGTGTGCCTCATTTTCAAAGCAAATACAAGTGCAGTGGTTTCATTTCATTATTAGTGGTATAAAAAAAAAATTAAAAATGAATTTAAACCTGAATAATTGGATATTTCAAAATGAAATAGCACCTTGTGGTCTTTTTGGCTCCATTCAGTTAATTTGTATGTGCACAGGTTTGACTCTTAATTAAAGAAGCAGATATTTTCCAACACTTTGCTGTATTTAGCCAGGAAGGTTTCATGTCAGAGAACTGCCAGTCAGTGACATTATATCAGCAAGAAATGAGCAGGATTTGCGTAATGACAATTTACTGGTTTGACCTGAAAAGACACATTGATCAGTTATTCAGCAGAAAATTATGCAACTGTTCTCGTTACAGGGCAGGCAAAGAGATGGGCAGATATACAGAGAGATTCATATTATCTGTAATCATAGCATAAAGCTGACTAAAGAAGGAAGTCATTAATCGTATCGGATACAGTTATGGTCGAGGTAAGTAAATCCCAAAGAGTTGAGACTGAAGAAGTCACTTGGATGAGTGACGAGACGTTTCTCCCACTGAAAACCCTACGTCCAGATGAACAGAATCAACTTTTGGGGGTTTCTTATTGATTGTTCCTTTATTATTAGAGTCTGTGTTCTCCCCTACCTGCTTTCAGAGGTACAGGCAGAGCTATACGTGGCTGAGTGACTGGATGAGGTGAGCTCTTGAAGCCAAACAGTCCAGACAAATACTTGGAAACTGTTCATCATGGCAGATTACTCAGTAAATCAGTGAATGACGACAAAAAGTAATTTAGCCTTTTTCAGAAGTTAATAACATAATTCATTTTCTGATTTGTCAAACAGAAAGAAAAAACTTTAAACAGGAGCTTTCAAAGTTTGTATTTTTAGATTGTTTTTTTTGTTTTTTATGTGTGTAGGTGACTTGTTCCTGTACACTTTGTTGGCAAACGTGCTCCCTCAAATTGCCCCCTGAGGGATAAATAAGGCATTCTGAATTGAATTTCACTGAATTTAATGTGTAGTTGGCCTCACAGAGCTGAGTGTTCATGGAGTGGAGGTGTAGTTTGTTCTGCATGAGCAGGCTGCAGGTGTGTTGATGAGTTTGAGGAGCTAAAACAAACAGCCAGCGGCTCTGTCATCACTGCGACGCTGGAAACCCTGAACTTGCTTCACTTTGTTTAATGAGACGTGAAGAAACTTAGGTCTCTGCATTAAAGTGTGTTTCTTCATGTTTCTGTGTGTGTGGAGGAGGGGTTGTCTTATATTTGAACAGAAACACTTCTGATGAAAGCTGCCATGATGGGGTCCTGTAGCTGAAACACCATCGCATCAGCCACTGTTCATTATTCTGTAAGAAGCTTCATTGAACTTAACCCACGTAAAAGGTTAATAATAATTGTAAACATGCATTATGAACTAGAAGGAATACAAAATTAATAGATAAAACAAAGAGAAGATGTAGTTGTTTTTTTTTACAATCACCTCTTTTGTTGTTCTGCTAAAAGTGTATAAAGCAGGTGAGTGAATTCCTGCGTGTCAGCTGCAATAAACGTCTCTTTCCAGCAGCACCAGGGTGACGCAGCTCTGTCAACGCATCCGCTGGAGACTCCATTTCCCACAAAACATTGCTCAGAAGTGACTTCTCAGATAACATACTAAGTGTCAGGAGTTTAAGATGTGATGACAGAGTAAGGGATATGATGGATTGGAGCATTTCATTGCACTGACAGCACCCATGTGGACATGTAAGAACAGGTCTATGTAGTGAAAGAGGCCCAGTGACAAAGGCTGTCCTATGCAGAACAGTTCTGTTTAAGAATGAGCATATGCTTGAACCTGATTATCAGTTTCTCTACGGTGAAGTTTGCTGCTTACTGAAGTTTGTTGTTTTTCTTGTTTGGGAACACAAAATATAATGCTACAAGTAAGAGACGAGTAACAATTTCCCCTAGTGGCCAGTTGTATTACTGCAACAAAAGACAAAAGACTGGTTAGATTTAGACAGAAAAATAATTTCTGTCTAGATATTTAATTATATATATAGAGTCCATTCTGGCCCCTATGTGACTTTGTGGCTTTGTTCATGAAACTGACACCTGGAGCATGTGCAATCCACAGTTAAGAGGAAAAGAAAACCTTTAAACTTCCACTAACAGCAGAGATGCTTTGAGTTAGACGTCTGTTAAAGGACCTTTATATTTTTATTGAGAAGTGTTTAGAGTTTAGTCTTCATTTGCGCACCAAACGGTGACTGCATTCAAAATATATCAACCTTAACTCTTTCTTTTTCTTCTTGTAAACATATTGAGATCCCAGCAAGAGGATAACAGTGAACATTTGTCTCATCTAATGGAAAAAATGTGGTGTCCTGGTTTAAATACTTCACATGAATCACTCAAACAAGCACACACACAAACAGACGCACACCTGACTCCGCATGGTGTCTCACTGAGCCCAAAACAACCTTCACCAAGTAAAGCTGAACATACAGCCTGGAGCCAGACCTCCTTCACCTCCAATGCCTCCTACAGGGCATTTCTTCTTCTTCAAAAACCCCTCCTCCAACCACTCTTTCTTCTCCCTCTTTTACTCTTCTCTCCATATCTGTAATACACTTATTCCTCTCTTCCTTTTCACCTCTTTTGCCCTCCTCATTGTCCTGATTCCTCTCTTTTTATCTCTGGCCCTTTCTGCTCTCTCCCCTTTTCTCCCTTTCAGCTTTCCTTATACCCTCCATTGTTTTTTCCATCTTTCTTCTCATCTTTATTGTCCCATCCCTTTCTACTTGTCATCTTTACTTTTTTCCTCTGGCCTTCCCTGTCTCCAAACTCTCCCTTCCTTTGTTCATATTATTCATCAGTTTATTTCTTACACCTTCTATACATTTTGTCCACTTTGTTAATCCCTTCCACCTTTCCTCTCTTGTACCATTTCTTTGCTATCTTCTCTCCTGCTTCCTTTTCTCATCAACCTATTCTTTGACTTCTTTACCCTTATCTTGATCTTCTTCTTTCCATTTTTAACCTCTCAACAAAGTTTGTTTCAGTTCCACCACCTAACATTTGACTTAAAATTTTAGGGTGTTGCTTTTGGTCCTCAAAAGAAAATAGGGTCCCTGCAGTGTGACTGTGTAAACAGATTTATGTCCACACACAAAACATACAAGTACTCTCGCACACACACTCTAGATGTCTGGAGGTCGCAGTAGCAGAGGCCTGAGGTCACACCTTAAAGAAGTGCAAGGCGGCTTTGATCGAGCAGTGTTTGTAAAGCTGGGGATCATTTTCCTTCCTCACTGTTCTTTTTCAATTATTATCCTCCCTCCATTTTTTCCATTCTTTTGTCCTCATCTCTCTGGAGAAGCTTGCTTTAAATATTTGATCATTTATTATTAAATATGTTTACTGCTCCTTTCTGTAACTGCTGTCTCTGCCTTCTTTTTAATTTGAAGTGATTCCCTTTTTCTTATTCTTTCTCATCTGCATCTCCCTTCCTCTTCTTTCTTCTCTGCCCTCATTCTCTTTCTGTCTTTCTCCCGCCGTCGAATGCCTGGGGTGCATGTATCCTCAGACGTGTGAGGGCCAAAAGCCGGGTTGTGTGAGGCTACTGTGGATGTGTGTGCGTGTGTGTGTGTGCGTGTGCGTGTGTGTATGCATGCCAGCTGGCCGTGTGTTCAGAGCTGGTGGAATGTTCTGGAGGGCTTCACAGCCTGCGACTGGGAGAGATAAGGCACCAGACACACACACATACGCACGCACACACACACACACACACACACACACACGCACACGTACACACACACACGCACACACACACACACACACACACACGCACACACACACACACACACTGTCCTAACCGGACCCCTGATTCAAAACTTTTTTTTTCATCTCGCTGAA
>VOQK01007215.1:2826-14078 GCA_015052645.1 Benitochromis conjunctus | reverse complement strand
TTTCTGAAAAGGGGACATGTCAGACAAGATTAGAGGATTTGAAGACTGTAATGAGATTAATTATTAAAGTAAATAACGTATGTGCTACTTCAACTTACATTCTCTACATTTTTACAGGAAGCCTGCAGCGTAGTTTTGTTGAAAGTATTATTTTTAAGGAATACTTATTGCTATATGTTTCTGCCAGTGCCAGGCGGTGAAAGCTGTGGAGCGGGAACCCTACACAGGTGAAGTTGTTGCCGTGGCAAATTCTGGAAAGAGAGACACCGGCTCTTCAGATCTGGACACTCCGACACGCCCCTGCACCCGGCATGGGGGCATGAGGGACCTCCATGAGTCCAGCTTCAGCCTGTCTGGTGAGGACCAGCTGACACATGACACTGTGAATTTTATAATTATATTATAGATACACAAAAGGAGGGATTTCCATGTTAATGGAAGCTACGGGACATTGGTAACTTGTGATTTGGTGCTGCTGCTGCTGCTTTTATAAAAAGTCTAAAGGCTGGCCTGATGAGGGTGCTATAGTCAAAGTAACTTGGAATAACAGTACTTTAAGTCAGCTAAAGACTAGAGTTGTCCCATGTTTGGGATAAAACCTGTTTGTTTAGGCCTGCATATTCAGAGGTAGAAATGAGGAATGACAGACAGCAAAACGTCTCAGTAGAAACAGAGTAAAGCTTTCTGACAGAATCTCACCTGCTTCCAAGGTGCATGCAGAAGAACAAGTCTGAAAAGGTTAAAACTCCAACAACGTTTGTAACCATGCTACAAGTGTTGCTGTAACATATCTTTATGCCTGGGGAAGTCACTTTACCTGGGAAGATAGTAATTGGAGTGTGGTTGTAGTTATAGTGAACATTTATGCTGAAGCAATCCTTGCATTTTTACCTTACATCAAAATACTTACCAATAATTTTATCAAACCATAAATGCTTTGATTAAATGGAAGGCAAAAAACCACTTTCATCCTTTTAGCTATGCTCCATTTCCTAAATCTCCCCGGAACTTAACATAAGCTGTTTAGAGAAGCCTTTTCTGTACTACTGCAAAGTATGACTGAGCTGCGAGTAAGTTCTTCAAGGCAATAGCAGTTGTTTGCTTTTCACTGCCTAATCCAATGTGATTTTGTCCCCGGTTGCTCCAGGTGCTCAAATCGACGACAACATTCCAAAGAGATCCTCAGCGAGGATCCTCGCTCCACCCGGTGGGAGATCCAGCGGGATCTGGTAACCAATCAGAACGCCGCTACGTAAAGCAGAAGAATGATATTCAAGGAAAATGTGTGGCCGAGCAAGAAGACTTGTTTTACTTTAGAACATGTGTGGAGTTACCGAGTCATGTTTTCATTTTGAACTCAGTGCTGTTATTTAGAATTGTAAAATTGTATGACATGGCTGTATTAATACTGCAATATGGCCAGGGAAAAATGTTTGCTAAGTGGTTATTGCTACCAAATTCCAGTGAAATGTTAACCAAATATAAGCAGCAGATATAAATTGAGTTGCAGTTGAGTTACTTTGGTTGTTGGATCCTGGTAGGGGAAAAATGTTGAGTCTTATTAACAGTTTTAGAAATATGAAGGTGAGTCAAGATTTTTATGATGCGATTGTGTTACCTCACTGTAAAATACGATTTTGCACTTGTATCATGTACTATTTAGATGCCTTTTTACATGATTTCATGTCACAAGCGTCACAAAATGTCTTTTTACTCGGAGCCATGATGAATGAAACGTGACAAATTCCTACGAGGATGTCGACGTGACATTAAAATGTCAGTTGTGAAAGGAAGAGTTGCTATTTGATCAAATGATGAAGAATATCATAATTCAAGCTTACTGTTTTTTTATGTTTTTATTTTTTATATATTGCATTATTTGTTATGTTCTTTTGATGCTACTATGTTGGAATGATTTCACAAATAAGAATATGAAGTCTTTGCTCACTGGTTCATCAAGCTCAACAGCCTTATAGCAGAATAGACTTCTGTTTCATCTCCACCAAATGTGAATGAAGCTATGCTCTGAGTACTGTGCATGTTAGCATAGCTAGAACTACTTTAACAAGCACTGATACTAAACATGTTAGCATCTTTTCTGATCATATTTATTTCCACGGAGAGCAAACAGTCTCACCCAAATGGCCTTTTTCTCACCTGAGAACCCCGATACCCTGAAACACATCATCCCATACCACCGGTGCAGATCATGACACGTTGATTGCTGTAATTTCTTTTAGCGTAGGCACTTTTAACAACTTTGGTTCACTGTGGTCTGAAATGACAGGGTGTTAACGGTCGTCTGACTGACACGTCTAATGTAGCACACCACTGTGAAGCACATACAGTGCTTAACAAACGTATTAGACCACCGCACAGTGTGAGGTTTATACCACTGCTGCCCCAAATTAACTGTAGTGGTAATTACCAAAATCATTTTTTATGGTTTCCGTAATGGTTAATCTACCAGTATGTGCAAGCTCTTTGATCAAAATGACATTTTTAATGCTAAAATATGATTATTGTTGTTATTCCTGAATTTTCAAATGTACTTTTACAAAAAAAAGAGACAAAACAGTTAAGCACATGATCATTTTTTTGATTAAGATGCCAGATTACAGCTATTTACTTACATTCCGAAGTAAAAAAAATCTTTTAGTGGTTGAATGTTGTGCTTGAATAATTTCTGACCCAAATTTGTGCCTGCTCAAAATTTGGGTATAAAAAAGTGTATTCCGTTTTTTACTTGCCTAACAAACAATATCATTTAGTTTTAAGTAATTTTTTGACAGATTTATAAAATATTTGTGGGTTTTTTTTGTTTTTTATGACAGGTGGTCTGATAAAATTTGTTAAGCTCTGCATAGAAGCGGTGAAGGGGTCCACTTTAGCGTTCATAAAGTTGAAATCTTCAGAGGATCAAATGCCTTCTTATGACACTGAAAGTTTGTATGTTTATTTAGCAACTACAGAATAGCACTGATACTTTTTCAAGTTCTCTAATACTGTATTTTTACTGCTCATTTTGTAGTTACTACTTGTGAATATTTGTCTCGGTAATTGATTCTCTCTCCTTTTTTTGTATTTGGATCATGCATTCAGGATTTAGCTAAGTTTAGAACCAGTTATGTTCACAAGATCTTCATGCATGCTCTAGTAAAACTCCTCCATCACTGTTTCTTTTTGGACAGAGTTCACATTTTGCTCCAGTGCATCTTGCTGTGTCTTTTCCCACCCTAACGTACACTGGTGCTGAACAATGTGTCGTCACATTGAATCCTTTTATCTCCTTTTTTCCCCCCTTGCAGCTCTCTATCACATGATGTGAGTGCAAATAAACAACAATGAAATCAAATCCTGTGTCTGATTCCTGGCTATATTCGATATACTGCGCATTCTTTCGTGTGAAAATTACAATTTTATCCATTTTTATACTTTTACATAACATTTTTCATACTTCTCTATATTTACTGGACATTATTTTTCCTCAACTCTTTTGGCTTGTTAGGCTCCTTCATCACATTTCAGCAATAACAATTTTCCCTGTTCACTTAATAGGTCAAATGTAAAAAAAAAATGAAGACAGATGGCATATATAAATAAACTAAAAAAACATAATATTGTTTTTTCTTCTTGTTCAAAACGGGTCTGACCACTTGAGTGGGAACTATCAAACTAAATTCACCTATATACTGTAGATACAATAGATACAGATCACAACTAAAATACTGGACCCACCAGTATTAACACCAGTTTGCACATTAAATCACTGGGTAGAAATTCTACAACAGTTATTTGTAGAAAATGATCACTCTACTTTGTCCATCGTATCTTATCCAGCAGCAGATAAAGCAGCAACATGTGAAGCTTGACCCCACAAAAACCTTAGTCACTCGCAGGCCTAAGATCCAACCAGACACATCATGTGTCTCTTAGCTGGAACAGGCCAAAGTCCTATTTATAATGAACCTTTAACAGCATGGAGTCGGGCGCACGCGCAGTAGAGGCTGGATTGTTGCAGCCCCAGACAGGGCGGCCCGTTACCAAGCACTGCACCGCGCAGGGTCTGACAACGACGACAGCAACGGGCATTGACATAAGGAATACTGCCAGCGTGATAACAACACAGACGCTCCTGAATACAGTGAGTATCGCCGCATTTACGCCCTGCCGACACACCCCGCCTCTTAAATCTCTCCCTTTTCTGCGCGTAAAAGGGTTTAACGGGGAGCTGTGCCTTATTCCCATGCAGCGAGGATATTTCCCGTGTGCTGACAGTCCTGAGGTATTCGGGGAGGCCTGTAGAGGGGGCCGCTATGAGAGCAGCACCCAGCGTTGCGGCTTTTTTAAGCAAAAGCGCCCAGCAAACGGGCACATTTATTGTTCTCAGCTCGGGTTTGAAATGTCAGACCCCCCGCCCATTTGCTCTTGCTTGACTTCAGCGGTTTGCACTCGGGATTTTATTTTATTTTATTTTTTATTTTTTTGCTGCAGTCATTATGGGAGCTTTTTCCAAGGCCCGATAGATTTTTGGAGAATAGATTGACTTTCCTTCGTGCGCCGCTCTCCATACAAGCGCCCGTATTTAATAAATGTACGCCCACTGCGTGGTCTTTGGCTGCTCACGTAGCTGAAACATTGTTTTTTTCCTCATCCTGGCTATTAGTTGCTCATAGGGTTAGACGCTACAGCCATGCAATTTCAGTAACGCCAATGGCCCGTGGGAGAATGCGTTGCTGAAGGTGCATTCACAATAGAAGTGTTATCATCAGAAATCACAACACGATTCAGCAGCAAACTAAAAACTGACAGACGTGGTTTCATTAGTCTTTGGCTGTCAGGTGCAGACATAGCGGCGTGTGACCTTAAAAATCGCCACGTTGCCCGTGTTAATATGCATATTGGTGCAGGACAGGTCTGAGGTGTTACAAGATCATTTGGACATGACACCGCTGGACGGCATTAACAGGCAAGCAAAGTGAGCACAGAGAAGGCTGGAGATGCCAGATGTGTAAAGCTGCTCACAAATACTCTGCATTTTTTTTCTCTGTTTAATCAGGGAGGATTATGCTCGAAACACATCTGTAGATTAGAACTGAGAGTAAGGATGCTTCTTAGGGACTCTGTTTATGGCTGAAAGTCAAATTTCCTCCCCAAAAGGTTGATATCCCAATTCTCAGTGGGCTTTACAACTGCAACAGACTGTGGCCCAGCCCCAAGAATTACAGTCAGACAGGTGGTGAGAAAATAATTCCTAAAAATTGAAGAAACTGCAGTGCAGTTGCGGAATATATCTGTATAGATTATAGGGTTTAATATTAACAAGGCCCAAAAAAGAAATCCAGGTCAGTACAGCAAAAAAATTGATTCAGTGAAAGTAGTGCAGTGATGTAGATTCACAAGTTAATGGAGACAGAAGTCAGTTTAACATTTCCTAATTCCAGCTACTTGAATGTGTTGCTATCTCTTTATGTTTAACTGAGATAATAATAATAATAATAATAATTCAATTCGGCTCAGTTCATTCTTGTTTATATAGTGCCAAATCACAGCAACTGTCACCTCCAGGTGCTTTGATATTGTGAGGTAAAGACTACAGTATATAATTTTAGAGAGAAAACTCCAACAATCAGATGACGCTCTATGTGCAAGTGCTTGGCGACAGTGGGATGGAAAAACTCCCTTTTAACAGGAAGAAGCCTCTAGCAGAACTATGATTAGGGAAGAGCAGTTGTAGCTGGTTGGGGGTGAGGGGAAAGACGAAAGAGCAGCGGGAGATAAGGAGAAAAGGCAAACATGGGAGTGAGCCAAAGTTTAAGAACTTTGATTAAAAGTCATAGTGGTGAAGTAGGTAGTGGTATAGTAATCAGGTAAAGTAGGTTTATATGTTTTGCAGTCTTTGTATGAGAAAAAGGCACATTGTTTTTAGCAAGTAATTAATTGGCATAATAAACATTATCGAAGACCTAAATATGTCCCGTTTCAGCCTTTTAAATCCAATGTAAGAAGCTTGGTAAATGTTACATACAGTAGTTGGCAGCTTGGTTAAGGGGCATGTAGGATGCTTGTTTTGCCTAGATTATATAATAAAGACAATCCCTACATTTTTATATTCATACATTGCACTGACCAATCAAAGAGATGACTTACTGACCAATATTCTTCCTTCGACTTCCATTTAAGGTTTTCAAGTCTTGCTAACAGGAAAATGTAGCTGAGTGGTTATTTCTCTCTTTTCGACTCAGGGATGGCAGTGAATGTGTACGCAACATCTGTGTCAATTGACAACCTCAGCCGACATGATATGCTGGCATGGGTCAACGACTCTTTGCATCTCACTTACACCAAGATTGAACAGCTCTGTTCAGGTGAGGACTGGGGTTATTTCTTTTCCCCCGAAATAAGCTTCTGAGGTCATTTTGGGGCAACTCTTGGCTGAAATAACGAGATCAATGTGTTCTGTCTTTATGTTTTCAAGGAGCGGCGTATTGCCAATTCATGGACATGTTGTTTCCAGGGTGCATTCTTCTGAAGAAGGTCAAATTTCAAGCCAAGCTGGAGCATGAATTTATACACAACTTCAAAGTTCTTCAGGCAGCTTTTAAACGGATGAGTGTCGACAAAGTCAGAATCCCTTTATTATCATATTATTATTTATTTCATTCATGATATCTGACATAATGAATTGTTTTACTTTTTGTACTGTCCATGCGTGTATCAGGTGGAGCTTTTCAACCATTTCCTGTTTCCATTGTCCAGATAATTCCTGTAGAAAAACTTGTAAAAGGGAAATTCCAGGACAACTTTGAATTTGTGCAGTGGTTCAAGAAGTTCTTCGACGCCAACTATGACGGCAAGGAGTATGACCCTTTACTAGCCAGACAGGGGCAGGACGTGGCCCCTCCCCCCAATCCAGGTGATCATTTTATCCACAAACCAAAGAGAAACCAAGGTAAAGCCAAACATTTTGCCTTTGCTGCACGGTCTTGCTGAGCTTTGGATGGCTCAAAAGCGCTCCCTGCAAGCAAGTGGTGTGAGCAGCACGATTCACAGAATGACTTCTTTGATCCATCTCACAGCATTCGCAAAACCATGACACTCTAGGTACAAGTGAGTTATTGGTAATATTCTAGTAATCATCACAGTGCCTAGTGGGATGCAACGTTAGTTTGGCAGAAAATCCACATTTGTTCTGATCGATCATGATCAATAATGCCCAAACACCTACAGAAACACCAAATGTAGTTATTTCCCCAGTGTCCTGCATCGAGCGACTGATGCAACACTGTTGCAGCTTTGTCTCTAGTAAAGCTGGTTTGATAAACAACAATTTTTTCCCTTTCTACTAACGAGAGTTGTGTCAGCCTGAACAGCCTCGCTCTGTCTCTGTGAAAGCTTATTGCTTGAAGATCATGGCAAACAATCTAATTTAAGCTGTAGTATGTCATAAGCCTGCTTTGTGACTTTGTCACTAGCAAGCAGTGTGTTATAAATAGGAAGAATGATTGCACTTATTTTTAAAACTGAAAGTACCATAGACTGTATACAAAAGATGGATCACACCCATTGTATTGTGGGCTGCTGTTTCGAAGCCTCAAGTTTGGCATTCACCATATTTGAACTTGAGCATCCAGTTCTTGCAGTAGTTAGCCATCTTGGTTAGCCAGGTGCTAATAATGAACAGTTTTAGCAACTTGGAAAACATGCTTAAAAAAATCTGCGTAGTAGAAAAACTGAGCAGCCAGCTCCTTAACCTGTTGCACCCTGAAGCATAGCAATGATTTTACCATTACTAGGCCCATAATTTATGAAAATGAACATCATTTGTAATGTATCAAAGCGACCGATGCTATAATCTCACTAGAAAAATATATTGTGAGAATTAAGGGCGTTTTTTCACTGACCTGTGTGCAGTCTCAAAATCTATTTGCAACCAGGAAAGCCACTCCATCCTGGCCAGTGCAAAGCAAATAATGATAAATAAAAATAAAGACCTCTTAGGACCTGGAAGCTGCTTCCATCTTTTATATACAGCCTGTGGATAATGTGTTCGCATGTTTTGTCTTTGAGTTTATCTGAAACACCTTTGCTTAAGCACTTATAGAGGTTTAGTAGGCAACAGGTCTTTTCTTTTTAAGATCTCAAGTCAAATTAACACAACCTTTGGTCATTTATATAAATAAATCAATAATTTGGCTATTTAACCTCAGCACTCTAAATGTGTGTCACTTCTATCAGTTTAGTTGTAAAACAATTTGAAAACTTTTCACCAATTACATGTCAAAGGCATAAAATTATCCTACAAGATGATTGCATCAGCGCTCTATAATGTGCTATATCCATTGCCACAACCGCTAACAAGCCAAAATAAGTGCAATAAATCTGTTTTAAGTGAAATGCTGAACCCCTCCCACCATCTCTGACCACTCCAGGACCACAGAGGACATCCCCAACAGTTCCCAAAAACATGCCAACACCGCAGCGGGTCCAGCATAACACTCCAGCCTTGAGGAAGAATCCGACTTTGTCAAGAAATGGGGGCAGTGATGCTGAAATCATGGAGCTAAATCAACAGGTAGCGTTGAACGGCAAGGATAGAAGGCCATACTGTTAAACAGCTCTTACACTTTACTCTGTGGATTAATATCGACTGAGATTATACTTTGTATTGCATTAATAGTCTCTTACTCATATCGCACATTTTGATCTATCATAATTGATAAAGTACAGCTGTGGAAAGCTAAAATAGTGATATTGGGCATGCTTGGATCCTGGGAGTGCGTTTTCACGTCATTAGTGTCATCTACTGTATACTCTCTACTGTGAAGTTAATTTTATTGTGGCTCTTTTGTTCTGATTTCATGCCCCAGACTAGTTTTTGACTACGAGCTTGAGCATACCTTTTTCTCTCTTTCTAAGTTGATGGAGTTGAAGTTGACTGTAGATGGCCTAGAGAAGGAAAGAGACTTCTACTTCAGCAAACTACGGGATATCGAGCTGATCTGCCAGGAGCACGAGAGTGAAAACAACCCCATTCTCAGCAGGATAATTGACATTCTCTACGCAACAGAGGTATCTATCCATTATAGCAGACATATGACCATGTTGCAAAGGTCGTAGACAGTCGGGAGTTAAGTCGCAGCTCCTCTTGGAATGAGGGGGTCCTTGTCAGGTTGAAGGGCTACAGGTGTCTTTTGGACAGCATGGATTATAGCTAAATAGCTTGAGAAAAAGCACTGGAACAGTTTTTGTAAATGAAACCAAGTTATGCTAACAGAAGTGCCTGCATTCTCTCATACTCTCTCCACTGTTGACAGTTAAAAGCAAGGAGAGCAAAAAACCTGATAATATATATATATATATATTTTTTTTTTCTGTATTGCAGGAAGGCTTTGCACCTCCAGAAGATGAAGACCTCGATGAGCAAGCTCACCTGGACCAGGATGAATACTGAACCCATCGTGTCCCTCCCCTTAAGCATCTCCATCTTTCTTTCCCTCTTCTTTTTTCCCTCATTTATTTTCTCCTCTTTGCACGCTTTCTGTAAATACTCACCATTATCCCAGCTCTCCGCCTCTGTTTTCCCGTTTCCTGTTTCTGTTTTCTTTCTCATCTGTATATCTGTTGGTAACCTCCCCATCCACCCTCTGGCCATCTACACACTCTTCACGACGTCTCCGTATCATCATTTGCTGCTCCTCCCTGCCTCCATTTACACAGTGACAATAACAGTAATGTATGACACATCCCAGTTATTTCAGCATGAGTAATGCAGAAAATAGAGCCGAGCGCTGGCTGGCATGGAGGTTGTTATGGCGAACAGTTGAGTTTAAGTCTGTAAATATTACCAACATTTTGATTACTGAAGGAACAACGTCTTTGCTCTTTATGGAGTAACTTATTTGCCTTTGGTGCGCTGTTAATACTACTGTTAAAACGCAGAACAATGCTCCAATGTGCCATCAGGACACTCACTGAGCTACTAAAACTGTAACAAAACTGACTTTTTATTAACATTTTATTATTTATTATTTATATTTCATTTAACTTTCTGTAGCAGAATTGGTGCAGACCTACTGTACGTGAACTGAAAGCTGAGGCCATGTGTGTTACTCATATCGGTTCGTGCTTCAGTCAAGCTTTTGGTTTCTGTGATGATGGGTCCATGGCATGTAGAAATGCTGAAGGAAATTCTTTGGTGTAATGACTCAAGACTTATGATAAGTGCTCTGCAATTATTCATTATTGATCAGCAACATATCTGAGCATGAGAATGTTACACATTGACTGTGAATGAGTGATTTTTTGTATGTGTATTTTGTGTGCAGATTTTCTTGGATGTCGCACGATCCTGGTTAATTGCCATTGTATCTTTTAGGCTGACATACCGCAGCCTATTTAGGTGTAAAATTTAAAGGCGGAAAGGCACCTGGATACCGACAACTTGGTAATCGAGTGTAGCAGATCTAAAGGTTTAACTCTACAATATGAAGAAGCCTGACACTGAATTAAAACAGAGACATTTTCACATGTTTTACTGCTAATCATGCTGTGTTTATACTTTCAATTTGCTGTAAAGGGTTGCCCAGGGTTTGAGAGGTGTCTCAGAGAAAGTCATTATTTAGAGATCTAAGACCAGCTCACTGGTCATCAAAACAAGGAACTCTCCTTGTCCTTCCCTAGCTATTTTTACTTTGCAAACTGGCTGTTATCTACTCTGGAACTTGCATTCATCGACCATATAAACATCTACAGAACACTCATCTTTTGAGTTTTGAATAAATAAACAGTTGTGAAACAAGTTGTTTTTGGTGTATTTGGAATGATGCCTTGTGGTGAATGAATGGGATTATATCAAGAAAGTTCAAACGTGTTAACGTAGCTAAATTAAACCTTGCAAACTATATGTCTTTTTAGACTTTAACTGAATTTAGAAACTAATCAGCCATGCCGTGAAGGTGACTGATGAAGCGAATCAAATTGGTCACCTTTCTGTGCTGCTTCATGACCTGAGATACAGGCCAGGGAAATCACAGTATATGTGTCAGAGATAATTATACCACAAACTGTAAATTGGTTGTGTCACTATAAAGCAAGGGTATTGCTGGGATCTTGAAATCTCTGTGCTTCACAAAGGTTGAACTCACAGAAATAAATTCATAATGTCAATTCATCCACATATTTTTTCTAATATGACATTTGCCATGTTTCCAGTCTTTTTTTTTTTTTTTTTATTAAATTTTTTTTCTTTA
>VOQK01007214.1:6752-25436 GCA_015052645.1 Benitochromis conjunctus | reverse complement strand
TTTAGGTGCCTTCCCAGCTTTGATGTCCAGCTGGGATAACCACATTTACTCAGGGCCTTCTTGATGTGATGTTCTTCTGCTTCCCTGGCTGCTGTGTCTGTGGGGATGGTGTTCGCTCTATGTTGTAACATCCTGATGACACCCAGTTTGTGCTCCAGTGGATGATGAGAGTCAAACCTTAAATACTGATCCGTATGCGTAGGTTTACGGTACACATCAGCTTTTAGATGTCCCCCATTACTGATGGAAATCTCACAGTCTAAGAAGGCTAACCTGCCACTTTTCATATCCTCCCTGGTGAACTTGGTCTGTTTATAAGGTTGGGGAAACCTGCAGTCAGCTGAGACTGAAGAAGTCACTTGGTTAAGTGACGAAACGTTTCTCCCACTGAAAACGCCACGTCCAGATGAACACAATCAACCTTTTGGGATTAACTGATTTTAAACTAATACATCCTCAACAGGTTGGTTTGCCAAGTATTTTTATTTTGAAATTTAAAATAAAACGTTGACAGTTTTCTGTAGTTCAGTTCCTGTGGTAAGCATTAGATTTTAGTTTAGTTAGTTAAATTACACAACAAACTCCACACATTTAGGATTTTAACTTACGAATGAAGAGCGTTCTGTTGGTGCTGGCTCTCCTGAATGACCTTTGAACTTTAATTCCCCTCTAAGGTCCACGGTTTATTACTTCAGGCGTGTAATTGTTTAACTTCCTGTGTGTCTGCCTGTAACTAACTCTACAGGCAGACAAAAACGAGCTGAGTCATTGTTTTTTTTCCTCTGTAGGGATTATAATTTCTTTATTAGTATTGTACAGTAGCTGTATAGTTACAGTTTGCATATACACAAAGTGATGGTAAGCACTCCTCAGAACAATATCTCACTCTCACACCAAACATCACTCATCTTATTGCTTCATATTTTACACAGCACGTGCTGAAGGAAGCGGCGCTTTATTTTGTGTCAAACCTTTCCTGTACACTAGGTGGCAGCAGTGAGCAGCACCAGCACTGACACATGAAAAAAACAGGAGCCGCTGTGCTTGTAATGAGGAAAATAATAATAGAAAGCAATGTTTTGTTTTAAATAAAGCAATATAAATCAGAGACTGTGGCCACAGAAGCAGGGGAAGCAGTTCTTCCTTCACTCGCGGTTAATTTAGCCCCATTTTAACACTGACACAGTTTATCGTTCCCAGGCCAGAATAAGGCTGAGTTTGCCTTGAAACCACCTTCCTGAGCAGCCACAGGAGCTTTAATGTTACGTATTTAACAGCAGATTGACAGAGTTCGCTTTTAGTTGATGGGTTATTGTCAGTTTTCACATGAGGACCGGTATTTTTAGTCTGAATAAAAATATGCAACAACTAGCAGCATTTTTTTTTACTCCTCTAAACAAAAAGTCACATCCATCCTTTACTTTCACACCCTTTTTCTCCTCTTTCTTGTTTTCCTTCCTCTTTTCCTCCTTTACCCTCAACAACCATTTTGGCAGTTGAACACATGTACACGTGACAGCGTGCAGTCATCCCAAAATAGCAGACAAATGCTTGAATATCAGATTATGAACTCATTTTTCTGACTTTACCTCAAACCTTTTTGCTTCACCGTGCGTGGGTGGATCCACATCCCAGCTTCCACGTGTCACAGTCTTGTGGTTGCACTTCCAACTCTTTTCCTCTGATTCATTTTCTGCTGAAACTCGACTCCCGTTAGCATTGCTTACACCCCCCTCACTTTCCTCTTTCCAGCTCCACTTTCACATTTCACATCTCACACGTACTTTCAGCCTGTAAATTTACTGCGTTCACAAATCTTCACACTGTGCAGCGTGAAGGTGTTTCCACTGTAGCTGAGAAAGAGCGCATTCCTTTGCTATGTGGCTGATGAGGCTGCCATTATACACATCCATCTGGGTGTTTTGTTTTTCTTTAAATTAACACAGTACAAAAGTAAAGCGACATTTAAAGAATATTTGGAGAATATCAGACAGAGCTTTATATCTCCGAGCTCATGGTTTCATATTTTAAGCTGGGTGGAGCTTAAAAAAAAGCTTAAATTGCTTTTTTATTATTCTTTTTTTTTTTCATTCAGCATCTCTCATGCAGCTGAACACTTTTTGAGTTATGAATTGATGTCAGCCCTGCAACATCTCTGTGAAAATGCACACTGCATCTATCATGATGTGGCTCTGTTGCATCCACACAGATAGAAGAAAGTGGCTCCATCTTTGTCCTCCCCTCGCTCTGCTCCTCCTTCTTCTGCTTCTTCTTCTTCTTTCCCGCATGCACGCCCTCTCTGTGAGCATGAGGCTCCTGATCTGGGCTTTATGCCAGTGAGCGTTGTCTGGGTTTGATCCTTGGATACAGCTGCAGAGAAAACGAGACAGACACAGAGAGCTTGAAAGAGCAAGCGAGGATGTAGGTGAGGTCACAACATCATGTCAACATGTGCTCAAGGTGCCTGAACATCATGAAGGCTAGCAGGCTGAGGGGCGTTGTGGGGGGAGAAGGTTTTCCTGCATTAGCATGTTTTCTGTGTGGTATAAACTGAAGAGAACATAAGGACAGGTACGTCATAGTCTAGCTGCTCTTTTAGACCATCTATGTGACGCCAACAGTTGGATGGAGCAAACCTTTCTGCAGTTAAATAGCTCAAAATCAGAAATATCAGCTTTTCTAAGTGTCCTTGACGTCTTATATGCTAACATGAAGCCAGCTGCTTGAAACTTCAGAGCAGAATTTCAGTCAGCACTAACTGTTGAATAAAACTGTGCTATTCTTCGAAATAAGATCCTTGTCAAAATTAAACCACTGTTCTAAAAATCTGATTTCGATCAAGTCCTCCACATTTTTATTTTCTCTAGACCAATTTACTGCAACTCTGCTCATTGTGGTGCACATGAAAAGCTTCTCTCTTACTTCCAAGAAAGCAGCACCATGTAGCACGCTGCTGCAAAGCACAAGTGTTGGCACCATATGAGTACGTTTGCGGGCTTAGATCCTCAGCTGGGTCTTCCCGGCACCGCTAAAGTAAAGATTTATACTGTTTATACCGTCAGGATCACTCTGCCCGAGGGGATAAAACTCCCAGTATCATTATTATACTACTGTCCAACTTTCTCACTGTAACATTTTCACCAGAGTCGCTGTTTTGGTTTCAGTTCTCTCACCCCCAGCAGATTTCTGGGCACGTATCCCTCGCGGTCATTCAGGCGCGCCCACCACCACTCTGTCTCAGTGTCGTCATGGCGACGCACCACGGTGATGGCATCCCCTTCGCTGAAGGAGAGCTCATCAGACTGCTGGGCAGAGTAGTCCCACAGGGCATAGACTAAACCTTTGTTCATCACACCCAACTTTTCCTGCACACCTGTGTGAGACACAACAATGAACGTACACGTTTTAGACGTTTACCTGTGCGATGATGCTAATTCACGTGAGTGCGTCTCTGTCTTCCTACCGTAGAGGAACTGGGAACACTGGGTGTAGCCCTCTTCCATTTCTTCACATTTGTCTGCAGCTGTTTCGACGTCACTGATGGTTGTGGCAAAAATGGCCGCCCCTGACTCCACCAGCATCTTACAGAGGTGGACGCTGTTACATGACGCCGCACAGTGCAGCGGGGTCCTGCGTAGACAACAACATTAAATGGGACCTTGCATGCTAATTTACAACTCCAAGTTTTATTCTTTCGCTCCACTACAGTAGTTGTGACAACAGGATCAAAATAAAACCTAATTTATTTGCAGTGATTGCCTTTCAGCTCAGTGTCAGACTATGCTGAGCGTCCCTGCTGTCACTTCGACTGCACCTCCTCACGTATACGTGAGGAAGAAAAAAGTAAATTCATGACATATTATGTTACTGTAATCGCAATAAAGATTTTTCGTATGTGAGAATCAAAAAGGAAAAGCATCGTCACCTGAGCGTTTTAGTCGCCTTAACTCACTTGATCAAATTTTGTATGACTGGCACAGTTTGTGACTTAACGCCAAAAAAAGCTGTTAGCATAGCAGATATTCAAAACTGCCAAACTGCTGTCCCTTTGTGTTAGCTTCCTTCACAAATAGACCCACCCATAGGTGGGTCTGATCCAGCTTTATGAGCCAGTATTGGGCTCATGATTTCCCCTTATTATTAGGGATATCCCCTCTTTTTGACATTATATTGAGCTAAAAGTAGAAAAAACTGCAGATGCCAAACATTTAGAGCAGTATCTGAAATCTGAAACTTTTTTTTGGCTTTTGTTGAAAATTGAGCATGCGCCATTGGAACAGTCCTATGAAAAATGAAATACACCGTTTCCATGGGAATAAGGAGGGTAAGTGTGAGCACCTTTACAAAAACACACGTTCTGGTAGTTTGTTATTCTCAAGCGTTCAGCTGTGTTATCACAATTACTCAGTAGTTGTTTGGAAGTGTTGCCAAGAGAAAGCCTCTTCTTTCTAAAAAGAATAGCGTGGCTTAGGTCTGCAAAGATACCAGACACCAGCGTATCAGCACAAATGATCCTAAGCACAGCAGAAAATCTACAACAGCTGCAATGGCCCATTCAAAGTCCAGACCTCCAAAAACAGACTGGGTCACAATTCCTCCACAGTGATGTGAGAGAGTGATGAAATCCCACAGAAAACGATTTCTCCAAGTTTTTCCGTTTAGATGCTAAAGGTGGTTCTGCAAGCTACTGAACTGTGGGCTATATTATTTCACAGCACTGCACACATTCCATGTGAGAGGAAATACAGAAAATGGTTAGGTCCTCCTTTAACATGAACATTTCTCTTTTTACCAAAGTTCATTCTCTTCCAATAAAAGGAAGGAAAAAAAAGATGTTCCTGTAATGCACTTAAAAAAACTAGTTTAAATTAAACTGACCATGAAGGAGTCAAATGAATCAGTAATTAAATGAAGTAACTTGTGGATACAGACCCTAATTGCACATGGTAATCTCCTCCTTCAGTGCTGCTAAGGCAGCTGAGTCAAAATGAAATTGGAGTCAATTATCTCTGTCACTGCTGCCTCTGAGCCGAGCTCCAGCATCGGCGCCACAAAGTGTGCTCATTACTCAAACTCCCTCAAGTCCTTCATGCAGCCACTGCTCTGTTATTAGTCTCTGTATTACTGCATGACGCACAGACCGAACGAAGGCACTGACCATCCGTCACTGTCGGCTGCGTTCACGTTAACGCCAAAGTCCAGCAGGAACTTCACAATATGGTGATGACCAGCGCATACGGCGTTATGAAGAGGCGTTATGCCTTCGTCATTGGGCATGCTGGGGTTTTCCACCTGAAATATAAAGAGATATAAAAGAAAGAAGAAATATTAGACCTGCAGAACGCTGGAATAAGTTATTAGCTGCTCACCTCCACAACGGTGATCTCAGCCTGGAGAAGCTGAGAATGATCTCAGTGCAAAGGTCAGGAAACAACACAGTCTCACAGCCTCAGAGTGTGATACTATCAAACAGAGCTTGTTGTGGATCTGACTGTCTCCTTGAGAACATCAACTTCAGTTTGAAGCTTAAGAAGTCAGTAAGGACTCTCGTGAATGATGGCAGGGTTTTCACAGAAAGATGTAAGGCTCTGTTTTCTCTGCTGCTACAGAGAGCATCTGCGACAATAACTTGGATAACTTCTCCTGCTGAGACCTCCTCTCTACTGGCACAGATTAAAGGGACGGATTGTCAGGAAGGTACTGAAAATGCTTTAAAACTGCCTGGAAAATGGCAAATCTGTTGAGGCAGTCTGCATGTGGGTGTAATTACTGGCATGTAAAAATATTACACTGTTGCATAACCCAATGTTTTTTTTATGCAGCACAGAAAAGTAACCTTTACAGGTGTAACCACATTGTGCGGTGATTTTCAGCTCTGCTTAAAAGCCGTCTCAAAAACTGAAGGCTCTACAAAGGTTTCCCTTGTAGAAATGTGTTTTTTAGATTTTAAACTAACTTTGCCTTCTAAAAAGACCAACTTTCCATAGCTGACCAGCTGCTACCTCGCAATTCAGAGACTATTTGTTCAACACTAAACAAAATACAGCGTTTAAGTTCAAATGCACTCGTTACTTTTTTAAGTTTACTGTTGTATGACACAAGATTTTGTGGTTCAGGTCATTCTCCAGATGCAGATCATATCTCTCTTGATGATAACCATTACAGTCTCTATACTGTAACAGCGTATCTCAATCCTCGTTACTGATTCTGACACATTTCAGAGTTTCCACTACAATAAGTGATGAAACTAAAACAGTGCTTTCAGACGTGTGTGAGTCACTTTTCTGGTTTTAGCTTCAGTGTTTAGGAATCATTTGGGACTATGGCTGATGTAGTTATAGAAATAAACTATATTCAACTTAATTTTACCTTTGCAAAAACAACAGCGTAATCTTTACAGGTATGAAAAGTGAGACTGTGTTATAAGAGTATGGCACAGCATCATGTTCTGTTTTACCTCATAAATGATTCTTTGCACCAGATCAAACTCTCCCTCCAATGATGCGTCCAGCAGAAGAGCCAGAGGGTTAAACTTGACTCTCAGGCCGTGACCCGTTCGCTCTGATGACGGCTTCTTCAGGTTGGTTCGCTTCACCTGGAGCAAACAGCGGGAGAGAAACAGGAAAGTTATAAAGCTGTTTAGAGTCGTAGATATGTATACCTAAATATGGCTTCAATATGGTTTATTGGACATAAAGAAAATGAACCTGATGTATTATTGTGTGACAGATGCCCAGGTTTAATGTGTCGTTTTACTCTATATACAAACCTTAGGCAAAGTGGGCGGGGCAGGAGGAGATGGTGAAGGAGAGATGTGGCCAGCTGAGTTTTGAGCAGGACTAGAGCCTCTGTGGTTGTTATTATTTTGGTCCTCTGGTCTCTCAGGTGCAGGAATCGGGCTTGATTGGGTCGATGGCGACACGCTGTTGCCAGTCTCTGCTGCAGCTGTTGTCTCTTTGGATGATTCTGTTGTAACTGCAGGAGGAGACGAGCGGCGGGAATCTGAATTCAGGTACTGGGCTTCGCTCTCCGCGGCTGCTGCAGCGACCTGCTTATCTCCAGGTTCTACGTTTCCATTAGCTGAATGAATGTTGTCCATATCTCCCAAAAGGCAGTCAGGTTGGTAGAAAGTGTTGCCTGAAATAAAGGGGAAACTCAAATCTATGCATTTCATTTAGGCGCACAGATGTCACCTGACCATCATATGTCGGTGTCTTACCTGAGCTTCCCTCCATGCCTCCTGCTAATGTGTTGAACCTGCATAAAAAAACCCACCAAAAACAAATGAACTTTTTCTGTTTTGACTGTGTTTCTGTTTCAAATTCCTGAAAGTTTTTTCTTTGTCCAGGTGCAGTTAAACATGTGGTAGCACCAACCTCTGGTAGAGCAGTTTTTGGATGTTTGGCCCCTGAGGGCCTTCAGGTTCAGTGATCGAGCTCCGTTTCTTGAGGGGCCGCGGCGCGTTGCTGAAGCGTCGGCGGAGAACCTCCAGGTCTGCATCACTCTGGTATCGGAGCTGAGAGTGGGCTGTGGGGGACAAAATGCTTTAAAGCTACTGTCTTCATTTGTCATTTGTTCTTTGCTAAATGTATTTTTTTCTGCTCCCGTTTCTGAGATTGTATCGTTTATCTCTTCAAAAGCTCTTCAGGATAACGTGATCTGTAACGGATAAGCACACTACGGTAACATAATGAGAACTTTCTTTAAGACTTACAGTATAAAAAGATCTAAATGTGATATTCTGGGATTTAAAAGTCTTGTCCTGTTTTTAGTATTTCCTTTTAATGATTTCCAAAGTGTGGACTATAATTCAAGTGGGCCACGAGAAATCACATTTCTTTTAATTTCTTTTTTTTAACATGTTCTCAGCCTGTCTCGCATCTTATTTTCATCATCAGGGGCCAAAAGTAAAGTACAAAAATTATCTAAATGTATCATTGGAAAAACAAAGAATGAAATATAATTAATTTGGCTCACGTGATTAAATGTTTGGGTGTGTTTCAGGAGATTTGGAAACAGGCTGCAGTTTGAGAATGGCTGATTTAGCTCTTTCTAAGGAAAGTCCTCCGACTTAATTTTAGGGCTGCTCCCAGGAAATCAATGAAGAACTGACTCGTAAAATTTGTGGTTAAATGATGAAGGAGGCTGGAATCTGCGTTAGTAAGAATAAGAAGCTAAAAAGAAGAGCAATACTCAAAGAGACCAGTGAAGACATGGGAAATTTATGAAACTATGAGAGTGAGTAATATTTCTGCAGCCAGTGACTGGGTTACCGTAATAAACTATAAAGTGTGTAGACGTACATTTCAGAGTAACACTTGTCTAAATGTTGCGCCCAAACAGAAAATAAACAAATGCATTTTTTTCATATTTCTAAGAGAATTAATTTATAGGCTTCTTTTTCATATTCAGATCGCTTGAAATGACCTTTTTCAATCCTCATTTTAGTCATTTACATGATGTGACATCTTTTTCAGTGTGCAGACAAATTAGCTTTTTATCAGCACAAGCAGGTTTATAGCTACAAAGTGTGACAGTGCATAAAGTGCTGCTCCATCATCTGCCTCCATCCTATCATCTGTCACATCAACCCTGTGCATGTCCTCTTTCACTACGCTCGTGAATCTTTTCTCTCGTCTTCCTCGTTTCCTCCTGTCTGGCAGCTCCAGCATTTATCACTCTTCTTATTTTAACACAAAAGCTGTTTTCTGGTATTAAACATATACAGGAAGTAGAAAAATGGAAACAAAGAAAGGTCACATTTATTGGCGATTGGTTGCACCTACCAACTGGGGTAAGCTTAGTGGGACTGAGGGGACGAGGGATGTTGTCCACACTGGGTGGAGGTTGAATTTGCCCATCACCGCTCTCTCCTCCTTCTCCTTTACCTCCGTCTTTATCTGTAGCTTCCTCCCCTGATACTTTTACTCCTCCTCCTCCTCCTTGGAGGAAAGAGACAGGGGATGGAGAAGTGGAGGAGGAGGGGAGGATGGGTTTACCGTAGACTGTGGAGAGACAGGAAAAAGGATGGGTTATGATTTGTTTTCACCTGCAGAAGCTGTCAAACAGTCTAAACAGGTAATTGCTGTTTAATTACCTGCTTTGACGGTAGCCCTGTTGCTTAGAGATCCATAGTTTTTGGCCTGAGGCTGCTGGAGGTACATGCTGTAGATGGAGCTGCTGTTCATAGTAGCAGGGCCCTTCCTGGGGGACTGTGGTCTGGAGGGATGGTCCGGGACGTAGGGACGTACGGCCACCGCTGGAGGGGGATCTGTCCGCTCTGTTTGTGGGGACAGTAGGGAGGGCTGGGAGGTGGTGGCAGAACCTAAGTGCAGAAACAGAAAAAGGAAGTTATACCATCAACAGGACTGAAAAAAGAAGAAGAGAAGCTTTTATTTTAATAAATAAAACTTTCTGTTACCTTGGCTTGAGTTAGGAGGGACAGAAATACGTTGCTGTATTTGCTGTGAAGAGGAGGATGATGAATGGGGGGATGAGGCGGCACCAGATCGAGGCCAACCCAGTGTACCAGGGGCAGATCGAGGCAGGGAGCTCGTGGCGCAGTGATGCGTAGCTGCCTGGTGGGTGGCACTGGGGTATGTACCATAACCAGCAGGGAGCTGGTGGGAGGGAGACACAGAAATAAAGTATTACTGCATAACGTAATTACTTTTTCTTTTTACACTAAAACCTTCATGACTGCTTTCCATGGAGATTTTCCTCCTTTGATATTTTGAGTTGAAAAGTTCCCACCGTCACTTCACTGCTAAGCAGAAGCCTCGAGCGAGCCTTAATGCCGCTATAATGTCGCTTACAGTGCAATAAATGATTTATTATGATTACAGAATTCATGAGAATAGCTCATATAAATGAGAATTACACCATTACCTGTTCTGGACTGTTGGTCCTCCAGTCTGGTACGCTCTTAGTGATAGTAGGCCACGGTGCTTCATTGGCTGAACAGCAAGGGAAAAAGAGGCAGAGAGTCAGAGACAGGAAAGGAAATTAAAGTGAGAAAGACGCAAATAAATCCAAATGGAAAAGACGAATGATGAAAAATGGTACTATGAATGGTTTAGTAACTAAAAAAGTCATCAGTTAAAGGAAGTCGGGGGATTTATATATGTTACATGTATATTTGAAATTAGATGCCACTTACAGTGCACTGCTAAAAGAAGATACACAGAGCATATCTGAAGTTTAGGTGTCCTCCAGGGGCTACACCATTCACTTTTCAAGGATCGCAATTTACAATTAAATTTTTAAATAAGAGAAAAAAATGGGTTGTTTAATTCATAAAAAACAAGAAAAAGTCAGAAAATTAAGACTAAATGGTTAAAAAGGACATCTAAAATAACAATACCAACAAAAAGTAACTAATAAATAGTTAAAATACGTAGCTAATACTGAACACATAGCCAATATATGGTAAGTTGTAAAAATTCACAGAAGATGACTCATGTGTGCCGTTAAACTACTTTTACTAGAAGAATAAACTCTCCAAAAAAAACAGGAAGCTGCTACAACGAAGGTTTAAAACAGAGCTGGCTGATTGTGCTACCAAACTCTACAATGTGGAGTTTAACTCAGCCTCTGTCTCTGCAGAGGTGTTGTTACATAGTACCCTGGCTCAGTTCAGTGCTCTGGAGTCACAGTAGTAAATCTTCAGCCACTGCTGTCTGTGACAGGTAAGGTCAACAGCCTAGCTCAATGCTTTGGAATTTCATGGCAACTTGGACACGCCCTTGAAGACATTTAACAGGAAATAGCTTTGTGAAGAAGTCAGGTGATCGTCCGAGGTATTGCAGAAGTGGTGAAATGACTGATGGACATTCAGCATTAAAGCCATGGTGCTAAAATGGCTAAGTGGGAATGTGGGTAATAAAATTCCACATAATGTTAAACTCCAGCATCCATTCCCAAACTGTTACCTAACCATTTCAACCAGTCACGTCACAGTCCTGGCTCATGCCAGACTAATACCGATTAACTATTCAACCCAGGAGCCACGCAGCCTGTACAGTAAGTTGTGCTGCGAAACCTGTTGGCTGTTTTAACCTGCTGACCTCAGGAAGAAAACAGCCACGACAGGAAACAAGCAGTCGGTTCTGTGAGAGGTGGAAACTTGGCCGCCTGCCCCTGAGAGCCCAGATTAGAAGCAGTCACTCAGTGTTATAGAGGAAAGACAGTTTACAGCACTAGCACAGTCACGATGCGTCCTCGTGCAAACGACAAACGGTGTCATGCAGTGTTTCAGCGTCATCACCACTTTAAGTCTTTAGTTAGCCATTTCTAAGCTTTTGAGTTTGACATTGTGTTTGCAAAATATGATGTTACAACACGCAGCTGCTTAGCTTATTATGTAAGCCACAACATTTAATGCAAACAAATGATGCAATGCTCTGCTGAGAATCTCTCCTCCTGGCTGTGACGTAGACCACAGCACGGCTCAGAGGCTGATGGTTCGAGGCAGGCCATTCCAGCCTGTGAGCTCCAGTTTCTCTCTCCACTCAAAAACATCTACGTTAGTCGCCCCCTGATGGCCATGAATAAAAATGCAGTTTTAAAACATTTCTGCACTGGCTTCACTTTTCAGAGTCTGCAGCCACCTTTTACATACAGTTACACTACAAAAACTGCTTACAAATGGCCTCATGTAATGAGAAGGAGCTGAAGGAGTTCACCAGAAACGGATCCGACCGAGCATCTTCCACCCAACCATCAGGATGCACAACAGAAAGGCGGTCGCTTTAATGCTGCAGCTGATGCAAATATAAAATTATTATAGAATGTAATGTGATAAATGAAATATGCATCCAGTCAGCACTTTCTAGCAAATATGAGGCAGTTTTGTTGCTTTTGTTTTTTCTCTGGACTTAATCTCCTAGATGACGTTAACCCTCTCACCTAAAACCTCTTGTTATCAGACTCCTTCACACACTCATCACGCGTACTATAGATAGCTACAATTCAGGCTCTCTTTCATTCATGTGTATGGCCCCACTGCCCAGTAGACTGTTGATTTGATTTACAACTACGAATTTTCCACATTACATAAGCAGCAACATTAATAGCACTGTGGCATTTGCTTTGGGATTCAAGAACACAATGGTTGTTGAAACAAAGCTGCTTCAAGACTCTTTATTTTACTTCAGTGTTAGTGAAAAAAATAGATATCAGCAGTTTAAATTGTGTTTTTCTACACTGTGTAGGAAGACATGAAGGAATAAATAAACGTGAGTCTAAAGCCAGACTTTGGTTTGCCCTCGGTTTATTTTCTGAGGCCGTGCTTCTTAACCCTGAGCAGCTGTTGGCGATCAGATGGCATGTCTGTGCCCTTGTACACTCGACCTTTACAATTTAGGGTCATTTTGAGCAGCTGATTCAATTATGTTTTGTCTCTTTACCATCTGGTCTGCATAGCGATTTAAACACGAGCGTGCTCGGTCTGAATGCATCCACTCTGGGAGTCAGATTAAGAAAATGTGTGCTGTGAATGCCGTTTTCTATTTTGGGTCTTTGCAGCTGGCTCCAAAGTGAGTCAGTCCCTATAAACTCCCAATGTTCAAGTTTACAGCAGAAATAAACAGATTTAGAATCAGCTACACAGACATTTTAAGCTCTTTAAAGCTTTTTAAATCCATTATCTATATTAGTCTGCTGGACTAACCTCCTTATTAACTTGCAATAATTAGCAGGAATACAGTCTGATATGATAACTGCTCATGAAACGTCTTTTTGACACATTTAAATTTTTAAGCAGACATTATTTATTAAACTACATGAAAATATTTGAGGAGAAGTATGAAATGTAAATGTTAATTTTACATTATCTGATTGAGATGTGTGTTGTAGTGACACGCATGCACGCACACACATGCATGCACGCACACGCACACCCTTATAGTTGGGCAGAAAAATAACTTCTTGCTGGACTGGGATGGTTTATAAATTGAATAAAACATCTTGCTCTGAGTGAGCACCATCACCGGATCTTTCTAAAGAAGAAAAAAAAAAGATAGATTTGGTAAACAGCGTCATACCTAGGCAGTATTACACTGAAGTTACAAGAAAATGTGATTTTTTCACCACATATTGAAAATCTCAGTCCCCTACCTGCAAAACTGTGTTTTCGACAAGGCTCCAAATCTGCTGTGATGTTAACTTTCTAGGTTAACTGGAGCTGCGTGTCTCCAGTTACCCTCATGAGCTGCAACGTGACCTTCTTAGAGGTCATATTTACAGAGCCCTGCTACCAAATATTCACCCTAAAAAACTTGCAGGACCTCGCACAAGTAGTTTCTAGATAACAGAATGTTTAAACGTAAGAAGTGAATCTTTCCCTTGGACTTTTTCTCCCAGACAAATCTGTGATGGTCAGATGGGAAGTTTGTTTATTTTTTTACATAAACATGTGATACTATGTTGAAATAATATAACTTATTAAACTTTTAATTTTCACTAATATCCCATATCCTGATTTGATACTTTACATTTAGATTTCTATGAGGTGACTTTTGGCAACTGAGCGACTTGTTTTTTGTGTAAAAATGAGGAGTTAAGGCTCACGGTGCTGCTAGTCTATCACCAATAAACCCAGCGGTGAGTAAGTTTGTTTAGTGGTTTCTCCTGGACTCACTGTTACTGTCGCCCCCCTGAGGGGACAGAGGCCCCTCCCACTGCTCAGTGGGCTCTGACAGGACGATGTCTAAATCTGACTCTTTCCATTGGCTGGGAGGCTTCCTGATGGCATTCCTCTCTTCCTCTGTATGGCCACACCCACCACCACAGACAATACCAACACAACAGACAGCAACAACCACCAAACAACAGCACAGACGTAAACGTCACCACGATGACGTCAGAATGACGAACACAACAGCGAGACCCACACCAGCACCACAACACGTTACAAAACAGCAGTCACATAACCACCACATTAAATCATTGAACATTGGAGAGAACATCAACACCAACGTAGAAGGGGAAGAGGGCAAAAACAGGACAGGAGAAAGAAATGGAAGGAGAGCAAGTTAGAGGTCAGACAGCGATAAAGACCAAGTCTGGTAAAGTACAGAGAGGGGAAACATCCACCAACCTGAGAGGGAGCGAATGTGGCTGAGAGGGGTGGGCTTGGGCGGTAGGTCAGCTGGGAGCGGGTACCCTGGCTCTTGTCTCCCCTCGGCTGGAACCTGGATATAGGGGCAGACAGCTGCCACTCGACCCGAAACACCAGCACCGGGGTGGGAAGAGCTCTGAGGGGAGGACAGATTGCCTCCATTCATACGACTCAACTGAAGCGGACACACAGACACCCAGAATGACACTCACATTATACGATAAGGAAAACAGACCAGACTTTTTTTTTTTGGCGCACTGCACCTCTGCTCGCTTCTTATGCAGGCGTTCTCTCAGGTCACCTATGCGCTGATCCATCACGGTCACCTGGGCGTTCCTCTTGTTCAGCAGCTCCTTATTCTGGACCAATTTACTGCTCTGCTCCAGATTATGCCGGTTACGAGCCTGAGAAAAAAAAAAAAAAGAGTTTTACTCACATTTATGATTTCTGACACTGAAAGCAGGCAGAAGAAGGTGTCCCACTAAACACCAGGCTGCCATGGGCAAATCACACCTTGTGATGCTCCAATCTGATTGAAAAGTTAAGTTCGGTCCAAATTTCAAATGATGCATCGCTGCTGCGACTAAAATTGGGTTAAATTAGGACACACCGAGCCATTTTTTTCTACAACATTTTATGTTTTATATTTTACATGTATACATGGTGGTGTAGTGGAGGTGTTGGTCGTTAATGAGGAAGAACAGGTGTCCTTTGTCTTTCCAACCAGATTGAGACATAAACATTTACTACACATCTTTTCAATTAAGAGTGCTTGGCAAAGGCCAAGTGTTTGCTCGGGGTATATTTCACCTGCAGCTCCTGGTAAAGTTTCCTCAGCTCCAGAGCTGCAGGGCCTGAAAGGGGCGATCCTTTATGGCCGGTGCCTGTGCCCTGGGGTCCCGTGGGTGCCCCCTGACCTGGTGCACTGGAGTGTAGCTGCAGGCGTCCTCTCCTCAAATCTTCCAGCTGCTGAGTCAACTGTTAGACCAAAATTATATATCGTATTAAAATGTAATCTGCTTTAAAGTTTATAGAAACCAAATGAATTTTTGTACCTGGTCGACTCTGATCACCGCAGACTGCAGCTCCGCCTGCTTCTCCTGAAACAGGCTGCTCACATGGTCAATCTCCGCAGCTGCACACAACACAGAGCAGGGAAGTCAGACTGAAATTACATCGCTGCTATTCTCTGTAGTTATTAATATTTTAGTGCTCAGATACTACAGAAATACATATAAGCACTGAACACACTGTAAGTCACTGAGTAAATGGCCCAAAAAATCCCTCACGCTGCAGCATCGAGGCTATATCAGATTAAATTCATGATCTTTTAATATGCAGTCGTTTACTGCAGGGCCTGTAATCCACAGTCACCAACTGTACCATGTTGCAGAGTGTTCAGGCTTACAGAGGTTTCCGTTGATCAGTTTGCTGTAGTCGACTTGGCCTCTCATGGCTCGGATCTTCTTCAGCTTTGCTTCCTGAGTCTCCACTCGTTCTTTGAGCCGCTGCAGCTTCTCAGCTTCAGACTGAAAAAGGGAAGTCAGTATTTGAAGTGTTAAAAACTCCCCATGCACTCAGGTGGTAGCTGTTCCAGTCATTTAGGAAAGAAGACCTGCTCTGTAATTGAACTAAATTGTGACCCAAGATGTAGAAAAATGCACTTTTTAGTTCATTATGTACCGTCTCAATGTCAGGAATAAACTACAACCTGTTTAATTTGAAGATGAAGGTATTTACTATACTTGGAAAAGTCTAGCAGACAGCAGTAATCAACAAACACAGCTTCAGCACCTGTTAACATTTAGTCCTCTTACAGACAAACAACCTTCAACAAACTGGTCTCTGGGTTACACTGTAGTCACATTAGTAGATATAAATCACATATGGGGAGCAGTATACAGATCGTTGTATTTTAAACTGTATTAGTTTGATGAAAATATTGCTACCGTGATCACTCACACTATTGTGTGTGAGTAAATCATGAACTTTAAATAAGTTATCCTGGTGCTGTGTAGACTCAAAGAAGACAAGCAGAGGTGTGGATCGCACCTGTGACTGTCCCTGGTTGGATCTGCCTCCTTGCTGAAGATACCTCAGTCTCTGTTCCTGCAGGAAACAAAGTATAGTGAAAGTAGAGTCATTTCCAGACTTTCATTTATTTCAATTGAAAAGTGGCACGGCACCTTCAGTCTCAAAGAAACTAAATCATATTTTGCAACCCAGCAAGAATAAAAGAATAAAATAAGATTATAGGGCATACGTACTAAAGTCAGCGAGCTCGAGCCCTTTTTCACTTAGAGAACCTGAAAGCCTGTTTCTAAATCTGCTCACTAATGTGACACAAACAGCAGAGCAACAGTGCGATTTGTTCTTTTATGTCAGCGCTTCAATCAACAGAATCCAAATCCGATAAACGGCGTTGGTGTTATTCGGTTACGTTTGCAGCACCGCAATTAAATCCAACTAAATGACTATATATTTGTATATTAAATTAATTATATGTGTGCTCTAAATGTTGAATAAACCATGTTTTGAAAACTAAGTTTCAAGTGGTTTTAAAAGAGCATGTGACACAAATATTTTGGGTCTTTGATGAATTCAGGCTGGTGCTGTCGACTGATTGGCCAGTTTGCTGTGTAGCTCATTATTTCTCAAGCTGTCATTCAAACTTTTGGTGGAAAATATTCTGTTTTCATGAGTTCTCAGTCAAAAACTAATCACATTCAGTTTATGCACCGATAATAGAATTATTTCACGGTGCTCATGAATTTGATTTCCTCTGTGAATGACCTTTCCGGGGAGTCCCCTACGTATCGCCCTATGCCAGATGAAATATGCTCGAGCCCCCCACTGCACTGCACTGCACTGCACTGCACGCACGTGTTTTCACATTGTTCCCTCTCGTTTTGCACACCTGCATGTTAATCATATTTTTCACAAATAAAATCTTTCACAGATCATTCACAGTGAATGGGAGTACTTAATGACTTCAGTACAATTTACACAAATTGCAAAGCAATCCAGTGGGACAAACTGGACCCTTTGGTGAGCGGGTACTGGTCCCTGGTCCACATGTTGGATGCCCATGTGTTAGACCAAACAGTCAGCTGGTCTTCTGCATTCATAAAATATGAATTATTCATTTAAACGAGAAGTGCTTTCAGTGCTGAATAGTGAGGGCAGGAGCACTTAATCATCTAGCCGTGCACATCCTTAGTCAACAGCATAATACTATAATAACTGCCATGCATGCAGTTTATTTTCAGCTGATCATCAATGTCCAACTCTGAAAACCATCATCTGCTATTGATTTTCATTTAAGCTTGTGTGTATCTATGTATCTGACACACACAATAAAGTACAGTGACGAGACAGAAAGGCTGCGATGTGTGATGCTGACTGAAGCAGTTTACACCACTCACTCTGTATTTTGCAGGGACATCGTATGTCTGACCTGTGTGTGTGCATGCATACGTGTATGTGTGTCTGCCTCTTTCACACACACACGCACACACACGGGAGGAGGAAAAGGGCATGTTGGCAGGAAGCGCCCTGCTAACACATTACATAACAGAAGGATGTTTCATCACAGACGTGGTGCAGGAATAAAAGTTTTTATGTTTTCGACTTTTTATTTTCCAGGAAGTCATCAATCTGCGTTTGGTGATATTAATGTTGAGAAGACAGAAAATGCTTCCACATCAGCGGCTGGGAACATTTTTTCATCCAGCAAGGAAATGCTTGAGCAAGCTGGAAGGAAACACTTAATAGCTGTCAAATTACAGAAGCAGTTAAACTGGTGCTTTAAAAAAACAAAAAACAAAACAAAAGGTGAATATCACCATAAAACTGACAGGCAAAAAAATCTCTTCCACTTGAAAAACTCAAAATGGCCAAATAAAGGTTTGTGGTGGATGCATTTTATCAAAAACTTTACTAAATGAATGCTGTCTGGCTTTCCTGACTCCTTCCTGGAGTATAATACTGAGTAAACTTCCCAGCAGCTGTAGGTCCCTGCTGACCTCATTTCCTGCTAACTCAGAAGGCCACTTCCTGAATCTGGGGGATGGGGATGAATGACCATGATCTGTGTCTCCAGATATTTTCTCACATGCACTGCAGCCCTGAAGCTTCTAAACATCAGCCAACAGAGGCAGAAGTGAGAAAAAGTCACGTTCACATTACATCAGAAATGAAGCATCTTTAACCTTTGCTAAAGACCTCTGGTCTGAATCCAGGCAGTATTTGTTCAGAGTGTGTTTGAGCTGATGGTTGTTGGTGGCATATGGGTTAGTTTAGGTATTTCAGAAACTGCTGAGCTACTGGGATGATCTGAAAAAAAGAAACTATGCAGTGAGCTGCAGTTCTTTAGGTGAAAATGCCTTGTTGATAGAAGACAACCGTAACAGAAACAACCACTCCTTACAACCAAGGCATGCAGAAGAGCCTCTCTGAATGCACAACAGCTCAGACCTTGAAGTAGATGGGCTACGCTGGATGGTCTGATGAGTTTTGACCAGGTTTTGCAGAATTTGTATCAAGTAGTTTAATCCCAATATTGT
>VOQK01007210.1:2556-16548 GCA_015052645.1 Benitochromis conjunctus | reverse complement strand
CAAAAATGAACAGGACTATAAATGAGTACACCACCGGGACAGCTCAGGTTAAGTCGTTTGGAGACAAAGTTAGACAGGCAAGGCTGAGATGGTGAGAGCTCTTTCTTGATCCAATACTGATACCTTGACTATGGGCATCTGCTGATACTTAGTGCCAATCCAGTACCAGTGTTAAACCAATGTGTCCCTCACTCTAAGGAAGAGCCCGAGAACCATTCTCTGTGTAAGAAAACATCAAGCTCGACTGAAGCAGCTTTCCCAATGTTGTAAAATACTGTAGTGGACTGCACTATGTGTAAAACAGTAGGTAGTGGAATAACATTTAATCACTACGACATGTCATCAATATGAGCTTATCAATAAGTGTTGCATAAAACAACATCCTTGTAGCTTGTCAGATAAGGTCTCTGACCAAACGTTATGAAAGTGAAAGTACACAAGTGTCGCCAAATGTTTTGACTCTTGTCGGCTCGTTTTGACCACAGTTTGCACTTCAGTAAAACACTTTTGCACAATTGCACAGCACTGTGACAAAAACAAAAACACACACATAGAAGCTGTTGGTGTAGCAGCATGAAATACCCCCATACTGCTACATTATTGTAACTCGCTGCTGGTGTCGCATGATGACCATGGGTTGACTAATTATCACTGATATCCAATCCAGTGTTTTGGGTCAGTGTGGGACCGATATGTGAGAAAAAACATCCCTAGTTTGGACATGTGCAGAGGAGGGATAGTGGATACACTGGTTGAAAGATGTTAAATGTGGATCTGCCAAACAGGAGGAAATAAGGAAGACCACATAAGAGTTTCATGGAAGTAGTGAAGGACGACACACAGCAGGGTTTGTGTGACAGAAGAGGATGGGTAGGGTGAGATGGAGCCAGATGATCCTTTGTGGCAAACTCTAAAGAGAGCAGCCAAAAGAAAAACTCCCAACAGACTACATTTAAAGTTAAAATGACAATTAACTAAAACAATGTTTCCCATAGGCTGCTGTATTTGAGTAATTTAACTTAACCAATACAAACATGAGAATATTATGTGGCATTAAATAATGTAAGGAGATGTGAAATGCCCAAATAGCATTTTGTGCTAATCTAAAGTTGTTGTTTTTTTAGATATGAGCTGATCTAAAACAAACAACAACAAAAAAACTGTGAATTCCTTTCCAGACAAACCTTTCTCAGTACACTCATACACATATACCACTCGTGCCACGCCCTAAAGAATCACTCCAGCCACAGTATATTTTGTGTGAGTGAACAAAATGTGGGTGTGGGTGGTGAACAAGAGTGTAATTGCAGGTGAACAGCACTGGCTGAAGCAGATTAGCACAGAGCCCCGAGTACACCGGTGCGCCATGGCTGGGTGAAATCAGATACATGGAAACCCAAGCTGATACAAAACAGAAACGCCTGAACAGAACAACAAAGAGCGGTGGTGGGTGTAAGTGGAGGGCGTCTGTTCATGAGTGGAGACCGACTCGAAATGGACCAACATGACCCAGTGGGAAGAAAAGTTGATTTTCAGCCAGTATGCTACAGAATTTGTGTTGTGTCCTGTACAGGGGGATTGTTATGGCATGCTAGTAGCAAAACAAAAGATCCATCTTGATTTGAGGCTTTGATGAGATGAAGATGAGAAATGGTGACAGGCTGACAAAACGTTGTTTTCTTTGCCTGAAGGTGTGCAGCGTGTCGCCATTTAGACCGAATTAGCTGTTAAGAGGAAGAAAGTTGTGCTTTCATTGGAATCACAGCTAATTGTAGACACATTTGTCATTTAGGGCTCTGGTTAATCAGATGAAAGGCTCTGCCGTTTATCATTAAATGCAGAGTATTCAATAATACCCTTTGTCACTATGGTTATTGTTTGCTTAGAAAAGATCAGGGCTAGAGTAAAATGAGTCATTAAGATAGAAACAGTCAGAGTTCAGGGACCTTAAGGTCATGGTCACAATATTAACAGAACATTGTGAAAAAAAATCCTTTTCTCTACTTGTGACCATGATTCCATGTTTTTCAGGTGTACAGTTCAAAAAGTGTTTTATTATACCCCAAATTTAGACTAGTTATAAAAAAGTGGGCCAGAGAAAGGGATAAAGTAAACAAAAAGCTACTTCAAGAAACTGCTTAAGAAAACAAATCTATACTCAACCCATATAGTGCTTGAGCAAACCATTACAAATGCAAACTGTGCAAAACCACTGGTGTAATACCTGCACTGAGTAGAAAGGAACCCCATTATCCCAACGCTGTCACAGCAGATGCTTTGGTCTGCTTTGTCTGACCTCTGTTTTCAACCTGCTCCACTCTCAGCATCCTATTTCATCACAGCACGAAGGACTGAGACAGGTAACGGAAAAGACAGGGAAAAAACAACAAAGAACCATGTTTACAAAATGTGCATGCTACGGTATAGGTCATGACATAGATGAGTGTGAAACCATTAGATTAGAGTCTAAAGCGCATGAATATTGCTATAAAATTGCTATTTCATTATGTGGTTGTGGATACAGCTGACCTTCAGCCAGGACTTTTTTTAAAATTAGCCAAACTTTCTAGCCTGGAATCATTAAAACCGTTGACAGACCAGATTGTGCACAGGAAGTGACGTTCATGTTTCTGAACATCAGCGGTGCTTTTTGTTTGAAACAGACAGAAGAAAATGGGAAGTTCCACAGGACCAAAGGCCTGGAGTCCTATAGCCACCTACAGAATGGCATCAACAGAGAGTCCAAGGAAAATACATTACAGCACAGGCCACATTGTTTGATTGGCAGGTGAACTCTGGGAAGTTCTGAGCCGGAGTGCTACGGCAATGAATGGTTCACACCAAAGGTGCTGCCAGAATGACAGAAATAATGATCTTGGGGATTATCGCTTGAAGTTTAAACCAGCTGAGCATAAACAGATTGCCAAAAGGAAGTAGATTTCTAACAGGATTTTAAATCATCACGGCTACCATAACCATGCGCTCATGAAAGCAGAGTTTAACTCCACAGCTTAGGTTTACACACATATGGTAGCATTTAAGCTCATACCAGTCGGGGTAGCCTCTTGTGGCTAGAACTTGTGGTAGTCACACCAGTTTCACTGAAGTCATAATGCCAAGTATGGTTAGTGTCACTGCGAATGATTTGAACCTGACGGAGCCATCTCTTTGCAGAACGAGCACTGAAGCCATCTGGTAAGCTGCATGGTTATGTGCTGGATGATGGTGAAGTCGGATTAGTCTAATATAATTGTCTGAGTAACAGTTTCCAAAGATGTTGAGTGCAGTTTGATGAGCTTTTTCCTGCTGTCGATATTCCTGTCTAAAGGCTGTGGTTCACCGAGGAGGGTGGGCCTAGAGAGTTCAATTTCTTTGCGACAGGCACTGAGTCAAGTGAAGGGATGCAGACTGGTGTATTCATCCAAGAGTGCGGTGGCTAACTACGTGATGATTTGCAGAGGCACACTAACATTTCCTTTCCTAATAGTCCCTTCTCAAATAAGAAATTTATAGACTTTCTTTTCCAATAAGTTTTTAAAGGCAAATATTATGCAAAATCTGGGTTTTGCTTCGTTTTTAAAATATAAATACCCATCCCCAGTGTTTCTAAAGACCCATAAAGTAGTAGAAAAGGCCATCCACTCCCACCTTTCATATGGAGTAGAAAAGTGATGGCCATTCACTTTGATGTGAAAGATTTCACCAGTGTAAGAATCTGTGTAAATACAAGTTGAAAAGGCATCTAAAGCAGAGAAACATCCATAGCTTTTGCGGTTCTCGCAGAAATAAAACTTTTTTTATTTGCTCCAATCAATGTCAAAAGATAAAAGTTTGTTGAACCTCTATATACACAAATCAAGTTAACCTGCACAGAATCATTTCTAGTAAACACAGCTTTGCTTTTGTGGGTCACATGCACATATAAAGTTTGGGAATCACAACCATAAACTGTAGAAAAACAATGATATCACATATGTGATATCACACAAACATGAGGGGCTTTTGTGAAGACCTGAGGGCGTTTTACAAACGTTTCACCATCATGGCGAAATGTTTCACCCAAAAAATCCCAAGTTGTGCAAGAAGTGTGGATGAGCCTTGATGACTGCAATTCAAACCGTCTGGCGATGGCAACATTTATTACAAGCTGGTTCCACGCTTTTTTTCAGTGTTGTTGCTGAATTGTGGCCGGATATCATTGTGTACGTTTGAAATTCTTTTATTTAAATGTCACCGGCTTGCTAATAAAACTATGCTGCCTCTAGTACATGCAGAGGCAATTCCTTATTGTTTCAGGAGGTGGTTTGACTAATTGGATGGCTACCATTTCTATGCACTATAACCAACGGTGACACCTTAGAGACACCAAACTGCCTAAAATTAACAAACTACTAGAATGTAGAATGTATCCTATAAACAGATGGTGTCACTCTCTTTAAAGACAACCAGATTTACAGTAATCCTTTTTAAAACAGCAGGGGTCCAGAGTCAGGGTGCTTAACTAAAGGCCACATTAACAGCAAAGGTAAAGACTTCCCGGCAGTGTTGTTAGTTTCAATAAGACACACCTCGCAAATTTTTAAAGAAAATAAGGAATGGAAAGAGTAAAACAGAATTAAAGGTAATAAACTCTCTGGACAACAACACAAATGGCTGCAAGGGAAGTGGCTATGTTTGTTACGTGGAGTTTTGTTTGTACTTGGTTATTGTTTTGTTATATATATAAATTTCTTTTTCTCTCTGTGAACCTCCTTTCTGTCTTTCCTCTCTCTCTCTGACTGAGGCACACGGCATAGCGGCTGTTTTTCGCTTTGACTGTTTTTATCCTTTCTACCAAGCGCTTGCTCATAAGGACTCACTGGATATTTCCCAGTAATTACTGTCACGAGGCACCCTAGAATGAGTGTTGTTGTAAATAGATATGAATGAAATCGAGAGTTGCCATGTTTCTTGAATCCGAGGCCCCTGCCTCAAACCTCCAAATGCTCTCAGCTGCTAAACACAAAGTTTGTTTTGATGCTGCATAGTGTTAATTGTTGACTCATGTGCCGACGTCTCAGCTGTAAAAAATGCTACAAGGCCCTCGGACTCCCCGCACCATAGCCTATTTGTTTAATTTTGTTTTTGTGGAAAGTCTTGGTGTCTCAAATTTCCACTTTCACATTCAAAGAACAAATGAGAAAATTTGTTCCAATATTAGACGGGCACCATCTGAACTCTTTTATCGTCGTCTTCTCCTTTTCACTCACACTCACGCTTGACTAAAAAGTCAGATAACGTGCTTGAGCATTGTTTAAGGATACAGTGCTACTTTCAAGGTCGCTTTTTTATTTTAATTTATTTATTGTATAAATATACAAGAATATGGATATAGTTGCTACAGTTACACGTGTCACTCTGTAACTATAGTTACAGATGCTACACTCCCTCCACCCAAGAGAAGCACCTTATTTAGACGATGGAGGAGTCAGTGAAATTCCATTAACTGTGTTGGTTAAGATGGATGAGATTAATAGAGTGACAGTTTTTTGGGAAAAACATATAGAGCCTTCCTCCTTCTCCTCCTGGGATGGGTGCGCAGATATTGCAGAGATGTTTGGCCTAAGGTCTTCAGTACTCTTGAGGGGCTGCAAAAGGACCCATTGCTGTCTGCCTCTGGCTCCTGGGAGGTGTTATTGCAGCTTTTTACCCTCATTTTCAAAAACATTTTCTGACAAAAACACATACACATTCTTTTTCTCTCTGACACTCATACTGACACACATACACACACACACCCTACAAGAAGATTGCTGATTTATGGACCTGTGCATTCTAAAATTTTTGTGTTTCAGGTGTTTGTTTTTCTTCCAAGAGCATCAGCTGGCGATACATTAGGCATTACATCATCACATAACAGCCCCCCTCCCCCCCTTCTGCCTTAGACATATACTGTATACCAGATATAACATAATAACAAGAATAACAAGAATAAAAATGAAGAAATAAACAGGCCTTTGAAAACCTTGGAAATGCAAAATGTATTTGGAATAACGATGCACTCAGATCATAATTGTGACAGCAAAAGCTGCCAGCCAGCCAGGATAGCATTTAAAATATGTATATATATTCTTACCCAGAGATACTTTGGGTGAAAAAGCAAACTTTTCCTGCAGGTCTCTGAAAAAGGCTTTGTATAATTCTCCCCCCAAAGGGAGAGAACAAGCATGTAATCAGTTTGTTTGTTTGTTTGTCTCTCTCTTTGTTGACAGTCTAGCGGCCACACTTTTCTACACATCATTTTCAAATTTTGCATGATGGTAGATACCAACAACAGTTTGAGCTGATTTGATTTTGGCGATAATCAGGTCAAAGTCAACGTCACACCAAATGTGAAAATCATTAAAATCGTTATATTACCCACAATCTTCTATGGATTGTCTTCAAACTTCACAGCAATACACGAGGCCTTGGAGGACAAGAATACCTAGGCTGGCTGAGTCTTTTTACTTGACCATCACTGTTTGCTCAAGGTCAAAGTTGAGCTTGAAAAAACATTTCAAGAAACTATATTGAGTAATGTATGAAAGGCCATGGCCATTTTTTCCAGTACGACGCCCTATGATGTCACTATGAAATTTTGCGTAATCGCACACTGCATGAATATATCTTAAAATGTCAAGTTTTTACATCTTATAGAAGCCAAAGTTTTCTTCTAATTTTACTCCAATCATATGGGTAAGGATAACAAAATTCACCATTTTAGTATGAAAGCTCATAGGTCATGGTCACACAAATTAGGTAAAAGCTTTTTATGCTGACATCAGCATAAAATGTCAAAGCTTTAATGCTCTTGTTTGTAATGCATCCATATTTTTGTTCAGTTTTATAATTGTTTTGTTTGTTTGTTTGCATTGAACTGCCTGCTTTTCTTTTGCCCATATATGTTTTATAGTTAATATTTCTCTTTGTTTTCAAATGACTAAGTTTGAAAGAAACTTTAGCCTCACTAAAGTCCAATTTCTTTGTCATTCCTTTGTTTTATTTTCAAAGTGACCATATGTCCATCATCTCGTGCTTTCATAAATTAAAGTGTACCATCTTTTTTCACTTGTTTGTTGCAAATAAAGGTAATTCAGTCATTTTATCTTCCACAGCGTGTTTTTTTTTCTCTTTTCTCCCTCCCCTCATCCCCAACCAGTCACAGCAGATGGGCGCCCCTCCCTGAGCTTGGTTCTGCCTGAGCTCCTGTTAAAAGGGAGTTTTTACTTCCCACTGACACCAAGTGCTTGCTTATAGGTTCAGTATTATTGTATGGTCTTTACCATACAGTATAAAGTACCTTGACGCGACCATCGTTGTGATTTGACGGTATTTGACGCTCATTATTTCCTCTTTAGTAATGCCCTTCAAAATGAGTGCTGATGCAGAATAAGTACATAAAAACACATTATCGAAACTATCACTCTTAATTTGACAAAGCCTTTTATTCATTCTTACACTGCAGAAGCCTTTTGGGTGTTTCTCCCAACTCGAGGCACCACTATTGGGTTTCAAGCCCTTTATTTAGTTCAAATCAACATCCACACCCAGAACAAATGGTCTACCTCAGATGACTTTGAAAACAGATTACACAGGATGAGCCTTGGACTCCAACCGTGTCGCCTATAATCTTTGATAATGCTCCAAGTAGCCTCTTCATATCATGCGTAACAGCAGATCAAAAGTTTTCTTTTCATTTAGCTTTTCTTCTTTTTCTTCTTTTTTTTTCCTGTCCAGTCATTTTAGCAAATAATGTAGAATCCAAATGAATAGAAATATAAAACGGATTAATGTGGTACTATAGAGGGCCTTACAATGGAGATGTTAAGTGAATACAAGACATATGACCTCTAATTTTTAGAAGAGCTAGTAATATCAAATGCATGAGTTAACTAGTTAATTAGAGGCTCAGTTTTTTTGTTAAGCATTTCTCCCTAGATGCCAGTGCACTTCTTTGGCTTAACTTTATATTAAAATGCTTGTATTGTGTAACTACAACTTGTATCCGAACAATGGTGATTGTGCAAAAGTGTGCCACTCCAAGGGGCTGTCAGTCAGACACAGACAGAGAAGAAGAGAAACGTGGAGGAGGAGGAGAAGAATCACCCTCAGGGAGGATACGGCAGGAGACAACATGGCAAAGGCAGCAGGAACACTCTAAAAACGTGGCCGACTGCCAGACGTTTAGCGGCTCTCGGCTGACACAGCACTTTACTGTTTCGGCCACACAAGCTCTCTTTGGTTATGGCTTACACGGCTTTGCACGTGCACAGTGCATACACATCAAGATCAGATGCAGTCAGACTTAACACTATCCTTAAAAATAGCCAATATGTGTGCACTTGAACTGTCTAAATAGAGCTTGTCAGGTACTTTGCAAACAGAAGGCATGGTGCCATATTAGCAAAATCAGTTCTTAAAACAGCCAGTGTTAGACAGACAACACAAATACCCTTATATGAATGTGTTGCATTCATATAAACATTCTCTTCTTTCTTAAGATTGTATATTGGATTACAATTACATGCCACACAAATTCAAGCATATATGGTTCAACTCACTATGATTCTTTTGGTTTGGTTTAAAGTGTCATACTTAATGCTTATACCTTTTATGTCATTTCTTCTGAGAGACATAAAAGGTAAAAGCAAAAACAACAGCTTAGATAGCCTAAGTCAACATTCAACAGGCCTGCTAGCCTACAGGCCAACCCCATTAAATGGGTTTTGAGTTGCCAAGGGTATGGTTGGATGGAAATTGCATGGATAGTATGAATTGTTTGTATACTGTGATTGATGGATGATCTGGCAACTTTGGTAACAAAACTTTAATTAAAAAGCAAAAAAAACTTAGGAATGTAGATAAGGATTACTGACGAGTTCAAGGAGAAGTAGCAAAACAAGAAGGGACCAGAAGATGACCTTAAATTACATCATTATTAAACATCAGGGATTATTAAAGTATTCTGATTCTGACTGTGATTAAACTTGGTCAAAAACTGTAGAGTTGGCACATATGCAAGACTATCACAATAATTTATATTTGGTTATATATAATGCAGTGAGTGACAACTGTAGCATGTGGAGCTCAGAGCCATCTACTGATTCTGTGATTAGCATGATGAGCCAGAACAACTCCTGTAGTTAGCATTGTTCTGTCGCTGAAAGAGCGCTTTGGCCTTTTTTGTGAGGTTTCAATATTCGCCCTGTACCTGCACTGGAGTCCAAAAACATGCATCCTAGCTTACCTGGTGATTCAGCAGGTGTGGAGGCATAAGTGTGCAGTTTCTTTGTTAGTCTTTTGAAGGACTGGCGATGTGTCCACGGTGTAACCTCCCTTTAGCCCGATGGCAGCTGGCATCACTTCCAGCCCCCTTGCCACCCAAAGATGGATAAGTGGTTATGAAAATGAATGGATGGAGTGATTACAGACACTTGACTCACTCAAATTTTGTAGAGTTGTTTTAAGACAACTCTAAAGTAAATACTAGCTTTCCAAGCAATTTATCACTGATCTGACAATGCTGACAAGAGTTTTAAATGAGCCGTCAAAAATACATCCGATGTTTCCAAATAAGTTTTCCCTGGCTGCCTGATATTTTCATTACCTTTTTTCAAATCATAATTGCCACAATAATAGCTTGAGGGTGAAAGCTACTGCTGCTCAACAGGAGCATTCAGAGGATTTGGCTTTCTATAACCATGCCAAACTGTCTGATCACTACACAGAAACTGTCAGTTTTTAAGCTCTGACTACAAAAGTTCAAAAGAATCACTTTTACCAAAGACCAGCATCAACAACATCAAAACATGAAGGAACTCTGCAAAAGTCTTAGGCCATCAAGAAATGCTGGAAAAATGGAAAATAGTTGCAGTGATGTATTGAATTGTGCAAACGTACATGGAAATACACTATGTAAGTCAAAAATAGTTTGCGCAGTTAGCTCAAGATTCACGATTTGGTTTGACCACCTTTATCCTTCTACACAACTTGAACTCTTTTACGCAAGCTTTAAGGCAAGCTCTTATGATTGGTCCTCAGAAATAGTTCCACAGGCTTCTTCTCTCCAGGACATTCAAAGCTCTTCTTTGGATGTTGGCTGCTGCTTTTTCATCCCTTCTCTCTCTCTCTCGAGATTTTCCACACTGCTTTAATAATGCTGAGGTCCGAGCACTAGGGAGGCCAATCCATGACTGATAGTGTTTAATTGTGTGTTTTTCTATCCAGGTGTGATGTCACTGCACTGACAGTGTGTTTATGATCACTGTGATTCTGAAAAATGAAGTTGCCAATCCAGATGATATTGCATGGTGGATCAAAATCTGATGGTACGTTCTGTGTTCATAAGTCTATTAATTTTGACAAACCATGACACAGCACTGTGTTTTAAAGATGGCTGTAGACATTCACTGTTGTATCTCTCCTGACCTCTGACATGCACATTGATGATGATTTGTTTTTTCAATTCAGTCCTTGTGTAATTTGGCATACCTCAGCCTGTTTCCCTTAATTAAGAATGGCTTCTTGACAGCCATCTTTCTACTAAGAGCATTTTAAATGAGGCTCCAGTGAACAACAGAAGAATCGACACAAAGGGCCAAAGAATCTCTCAGGTTCTGTGTCAAGTCTTTGCTGAATTTGTTAATTTGTTACAATTTCTTACAGACTTGACTTTCACTTACTGTTCATCTGCTGTACATAGTTTTTTTTTACACCTGACACTTTTTCTTTTATCCTCCACTTGTCCAGTTTCCTCTAGTTGTTTTAAGATTACTGTACATTGCATACAATGCTGACATAAATTTAGTTTTTCCCTAGTAGCTCTTTGGGACTCACCCCCTATGGTGCCAAAATACTATTAAATACCTCCCAAAATCTGTTATCTGTGGTACTTTTCATGTATTTAACTGAAGAAATGCAAACAATTTATGTGTTTTGGAACAGGGTGCTAATAACAAAATGCCTTGTAATTTAAAATTGGTTCTTTGCTAAGTTGTCTAATATGTGTAGACACAACACTGATTTAAATTTCATAGGTAAATGTTAAGTTGCTTTAAAGACCATTATTTAAAAAGCCTTTTCTCTGGTAAATAGTTGAGGACTGGACTGAAAATGAGTGAAAAAGCAGCAAATGTCCAAAGAAAAAATTGCAGGAGCGTCTGGCTCCTTGGAAACAAAATATAAAGACATGAGGGGTGGCTCAAGACTTTTTCACAGTACTTCATTTCTTACTTCATATTTATTTTTGATGAACATTGTCCACAGTGGTAAGTTAGTGTGTAGAGGACGAATAGAGGAAGTGTCCTACTAGCCTGTAACTTTATAGTTCACATAGCCAAAGTTGCTACAGACTAACCTCATTCTAAAGTGAACTCAGTCAAAGGTGATACGGTTTTCTTGCCAGTGAGGTAACGTAAGCTAATATTAGCTTGGGGAGACAAAGGAGCAATACTGTCACATAACTGGCTGATTACATGCCAAAGAAACCCTCGTGCTTAGCACTATCATCCGGTGATCTACTGTTTTAGGAAAGTCTGCTTCCAGTGCTCCCTGCCAGCTGCTGGTACAGGGACAAATGATGGCAACAATTTTAGAAAAAGCGTCTCACAAATGTGAGGGCAGCTTCAGGTCATATCAAGAAACGAGGTCTTGCTTTTACAATCACACATTCAGCATCGACTAAAATGTTTCCCTTCCGCTCCACAAGTATAATACTTATTTGCAGAACCTAATAACAATGATTCAGGGCGGCAGGGTGATCTTGTGGTTCCAGTGACCCGCACATCATGTAAAGGACAAGGGTTCAATTGCACTAACAGCTGTACGTCCTGGCCTAAAGCCCTCTGGTAAGACGGTGAAACCACTCACTCAGTCACTGAAAGTCACTCTTAATATGACTGCTTGACACATGCTAACATATTCTGAATTAAGTGTGGGTTTTTTAGCATTCTTACAGAAAATCACACAATGTTGGTCCCTGAACAAACGTTGTGAACCACAGAGCTAAAAGAAATGCTGATAGAATTTATCACAATACACTTGTTCACTAGTTAAAATAGCACATCTCATTAGTGAGAAGGGTACATTTTGTACAATTGCTCAGTTGTGACGTATGTGAAGGCTGATCTGAAAGAAACTAGGAATGTGTTTGGATGGAAGGTGATGATGTCTTTGTGATAGGCCACACAGCTGAATGTCACAGTGGAGCATAATGAAAACAGATATGGTCTTGCCTGACATTTAACGTGAATGCTTTCACCTTGGTTTCTGAATAAACGACGAATCAAATTAAAATCAGTCAAATCAAACAATCACTACTGACTATTATTGCATGTGTAGTGTACAATGTACTAAATAATGAGAAGAAACTTCTGGAGCTACTTTACAGATGTTGAGATTCATGCTCAAGCCATAAAGATTTATTTTTACGACGATAAGTAGGATGTCCAAGTGGTCTGGCTGTTCTAATCTGCCGCAGGGCGCGTGGTATGTAACTGCGGATGGTTATGTGTCTTGTCTAGTTATTAGTTGTGATAACATGCTATGTGGCAAATAAAGTATCTTTAATATTATATCCTGTGATAGATTGGCAACCTGTCCAGAATGTACACTGTCATTTGCCCCTAGGCTCCAGCACCCTGCAAACCTGAACTGAACACACACTTAAGTGAATGAATGGATGAATTGTTATGTGATGTTTTCAGGTCAGAGGTCTTCTGCTTTAGATGAGGCTCTTTCTAACATGTCATAGTGATTCACTCCAACACAAGCTACCCGCCCCTACTATTCATTCATTTTAGATTCTTCTTCATAAGCACACAGTGTTAACAAATATTTTATATACAGCCTGTCATTTTAACAAAATATTCTGAGCCCTCTGGCCAACTCAGATTTCAGTGGATAATAAGTTTGTGATCATTACCTTTCACCATTAATCCAAATATGGAAGCAACATATGTTGTGAGGAGGGATGTCAGAAATTCTTGTGGATGAGGGTTTTCTCATATTTTCTTTGTCTCTGTTGCTCAGGAACACTCGCGTAGTGTTAAAGCAAATATTTACGTTACCGATGCTAATCAGCGATAGCGCTGTAGCTTAATACAAGGTAACCGATCATTATCTGGCCACTAGGCCAGCTTCATTAGCCTTACGAACATCACTGGTATTTAGTTTTGCATCTGTTTATCAATAGCTAAAGAAGTAATTTGTGTTTGTTGTTTCTTTATGATACAGTCAGAACAGTATTTACCATGTCCAAGTAGTTAAATTATTACTAATTTATAAATTCGCTAAATCTTGTAAATCCCATTTTTCATAAGTGCTTTTTGCTTTTCATGAGTGCTTTTTTATAACACCCAAGAGAGCAACGAGAAATAACAGCTGAAAGAATACGGACTCTTTATAACCTTATTGATGCCTCAGTGTCAGTGATGTAGATATGTATACAGTGCCATGAAAAAGTATTTGTCCCCTTTCAGATTTGTTCATTTTCACGTATCTGTCACACAAAAATGTTTCAGTTGTTCCAGCTCATCAAACAAATTTATCTAATTTAGTTTTTAAATAATGAATGAAGAACTAATGTGAAAAAATAATCCCCCCCCCCCCTTTTTGGAAAGTTGAGTTTCCCTTCACCGGCCATACTGGGGGCAATTACATTTTCACACAAGGCCAGGTAGATTTGGATAGCTTTGTTCCCTTAATAAATTAAATCAGAATTTAAAAATATTAAATATTAAAATATTAAATAATATTTTAATATTAATATTAAAAAAATTTTGATGAACTGAAACATTTCAGTGTGACAAATACTCCAGGAGGCAAATACTTATATATATAAATATAAATGGATTATTGTTCATTTTAATAACTTAACATCAATTAAAAAGATTTTTTTTTAAACTGTCATCTTTTATAAGGATGTCTTGTAACTTGAGGTATACTAATAAAATCATTGATTTGCTTGTATCT
>VOQK01007206.1:91596-105874 GCA_015052645.1 Benitochromis conjunctus | reverse complement strand
GATCCAAGAGGTCACAAAGAACCCAAACAGCATGTAAAGACCTGCCTGCAGGCAGGTCTTTACATGCTGTTTGGGTTCTTTGTGACCTCTTGGATCAGTCATCAATGCACTCCTGGAGTAATTTTGATTCATCATCGCTGTTCCAAGTTCTCGCTCTGGTTCGGTTGAGCCCCAAAGCCTTCGAAATGCTTTTGTAACCCTTTTTAGTCTGATGTCAGTGACTCTGTTTCTCATGTTTCTTTAGATTGTGGCATGATGCGTTTCTTTTTGTGGTCTTTTAGCGCATTCAGTTCGTCAGAAAGGGTCCCGTGAAGCTTGAGTGTAGCTAGTAAAATTGAAGTCAGCTTTTCACAAAATGTGGTTAATCACAGCTAATTCACGATTTAACAAAGAGGGAGGATTACTTTTTTCACATTTCAGGTTATCTGAGCTCTCATGTGATCTGAAACGTGTGACAAATATGCAAAAACATAAGAAATCAGGAAGCGGGCAAATGCTTTTTCACAGCTCTGTATATCATTTCGTACACAATTCTGACATAAGCTTTTAAAAGAATATAATGTAATTATAAACTTCATGTTAATTTGGGAATATGATTGAGCGGATTTCAGATATTTTTATCTTTTAGCTCCTACTGACCCTCTTTGCACTCCAGAGCCACTCTGGACTCCAGATTGTCCATCTGCATCTGCAGGCGCTTCAAAGTGAGGTCATTCTCATGTGACTTCCGTCTGTAGGCCAGCAGAACTATTACAACGATGATGAGGAGCAGCCCTCCACCAGCTGTGATACTGAGGATAGCAGGAAGGGTGAGCAGGCTGTCAGATCGGATGTGAACCTCTCCTGGAGAGATGTGCAGTCCCCCGACTTGAACCTGAATAATTGCACAAGGTTTCAATATAATCTTTAAAACGTGTTTAAAAAAGGAAAGCCAAATAATAAATGAATAAAAAGATCACATAAAATGTTAAAAGATTTGCGTGTATAGGAACCTTTGAATAAATGAATATCCAGCCACACGCGTTTAGTTTTCTTTTAATAGCTTTACTGTCAACACTTGCATGAGCGCATGTCAATAATTGTAGAAGGCAATGTTCTCTACTTTGGAACCTACTAGACCATAAGTGACAAACAATGACAGAAAGCCAGCGACTAAGTGAAAGCCTGTCAATGACCCACAAATACAGACAAGCACTGACCTACAGAGAGTGACCCACATTCATGCAGACAGGCAAACAGATGGACAGACAGACAGACAGAATTGCCGGATAGGCACAGCGTTGAAACTGACCAGGACTTTGTGTTGCCCGGTGAGGTTTGGTGGCTCACAGAGTAACTGAGTGTCAGACACCGTAAGAGAACAAGGTGTATCCCCGATCAGCACTGTGTAATTGAGCCTGGCTCCACCAGATGCAGATGGCACTAGGTTACGTCCCTGCAACATATATGATAAAAATATATCAAACACATTTCACATTTTAAGACCAAACAGCTCATATATTAAAACTAGACTCTGTACTGAGAATCTAAAAAAAACAATGTTTGTTTGATCTAAAAGATCTGATTAAAAAAACATGATTCTGTGCATGAAATACTTGACCAGACAAGTAACTGTTCAACAGAAAAATAGTATGCTTTAGCATCGTTCAATGTTTATGATTCAATGGAGTTACTGTAATCAGCTATGAGGGCATTCACAGAGCACATCACCTGCCAGGGCCTAGGCGCTACTTTGCAAGTTTGCAAAGAACCACAAGTTAATTGGTTTTTCTGGTCCCCATTCTGCACCTTTCCACCAAGTTTTATGAAATTCAGCTTGGGTAGTTTTTGCATATTCTTGCTGAGAGACAAAACAAACAGCACTGATCACATCCCTTTGCCTTGGCTTTTGCCTTGCGAAGAAAGCTTTCAGTCAGTTTCTGCACTGCACTGTGGACTGCCACAGAGTCCTTTTTTTTTTTTTTTGCAAGAAAGCTGCTAAATTATTTTAGCTAACAAAGGCAGATTACTTCAAGACACAAACCAATATGCCATGCTGTTCTTCCTTGGCAAACGTAGCTAAAGATTTAACTTCCTTGCAGTGGCACATGAAGTAAAGGGAAGAAAAGTCAGGCAGAAAAAAAAATCTATTTTAAAAAGTACAAAAGAAGTGTTGTCCGTTCTTTGACAGGAAGCTTTTGAGTTCACAGGGAGAAGAACATCAGACAGAAAAAGTCAGCAGTTATGTCCACCATGGTCTGAAATATTTATTAAAAAGGCATAAAAATTAATGGTGTAACAGAGGGGTTGATGCGTGTGGAAGAAATAAAATCTGATCAAATGGGATAGGATTTTTTTTGATCATTGAAGGAACAGACTATTTATAGCAGTGAGCATAAGGCTAGAATTACATTAGCTTATGTGTATTAAAGATAAAACAAATGCTGTTATGAAAGCCACTTACTGTTTTTAAGGTTTTGCCTTACTCTGAAATGGGAAAGGAAACTAGACTCATTTCTGGGAAGCTCTCCGTCAACTTACTTTGAGTATGATGGGAGCTCCAGGTTTTTGCTCCAAAACGCCTGAAAGGCTGAGGGGCTCCAGGTAAGGGTTGGGGTAGTAGACGAAGCTTGTGTTGTTGTAGGTGAGCAGAGCTTGGACATTGTTGAAGACAAATCCAAACTCATCCACGTGTTTCACTGTCTCATGGTCTGTGGTGTACTCCACCTTCAGAGAGGGAGCGAAGCAGCTGATGGTGGTTGTGTTCAGAACTTTGCACACCTGGAGAAGAATCAGATCGGGCTTTCAAGTTACACCACATTATCCACAACGTAGTGAGTGAAATATTACAGCAGCTGGACTGTATGTATTATGATATACAAGTTTTATATCTTACAGTAATTATTCATTTAACCTCAAAGGAAAATTAAGTACAGCAATTAATGAAGCACCAGTTGTAGTTTTTATGTGTAGGAACCACTTTTGCTAAATAGATTTGAACAGATGTTTCACTTCGTGCCCAAATGTTACACTACTAATAACTATCCTCTTATTTCGAACATCCAGATGTTAGACCCTTTATATTCCTATTCAACTTGCATATTAACAGAATATCTACTAGAATCTGTTTTATATTAAGCCAATCACTCGATTACTAGAGTGCAATTCTGTGGGCTTTTCCCCCCTATACTTCTTCAAAGTCTCCTTTAAAAATGAGCTGTCCCTTTTAAATTTCACCAGCTTGACACCAGTTTCTAGTTAGCTTTAGTCAGATCTAGTTTTGCACAGAAAGCTATTTGAAGTAAATTAAATGCTTTTGTGATTCTTAGCATTTTCAAGTAATTCCAGTTATGTTTTCAAGATATGTGTGATAAAGATGCTGCCCTCATTAAATTCACCAGTGACCCTTTTCTAGCAGCCGTTTCGGGTTAAAGTTCAACTTTAATCCCTTCAGATCTCAGCTTTGCCAGTAACACTGTAGAACGTGCAGCTTTAATTGACTGGCTGAAAATTTGGGCTGGCATCGTTAACACATCATTTAATTGGCTCTGGGCAAACTTCTCACATACAACATGTTCCACATAAAAACACCCTAATGTATCAAACACAAAAACTGAAGTTCCTTGTTTTCTCTTACACTTGCGCTAGCAAATCATGCCATCATTTTCTCTCTGGCATCTCTGCAGTAGTTATCCTTTCTGCCAGGGTGCAGTCCTAAAGCAAATCCACGACTAGTAAGAAGTGGAAAATTGCACCCAAAGGACCCTGGCCTTTTGCCAACAGGGCCGCAACAATTTATAACAATCAATCACTTTGAGCGACCAGCCTGAGCAGTTCAGGCGAGCAGAATTAGCTCCATAAATCACCTCCAAAAAGTGAGTTGTTCATCCATATCATTTTTTTTAAATCCTCTTTTCGAATGATTCTTTATGTAAACCCACACTAACCACATTTTTTCCTCCCAAAACTTCTTCCTCTTCGATCTCATTATAAAAACGAGTATACTACAGCACTGAAACAGTCTAAATACAGTCTTAAAAAAAACACAGATTTAGATTTACGTATGATTTTTAAAAACTCAATATAACTATAAATAGCAGTTTTTACACTCACATTGACAGATTCATGTCCAGCATATTTGACTCTGACACGTGGTTCCTGAACTACATCCAGATTGGTGCCAGTCACTGTCAGAGTGGTGTGTCCACTGTTTAGAGGAAAGAAATACATATTTATTGGTCAAACAAGCACATGCGTGCACAATACACCTGCTGAAATGCTGCTGCTTTTTCATCGTGATTTAAATTAGAATAATAACCACAGACACATCAGTGTTTTTTAAGCATTTTCCAGAAAACCTGCATTAATGCAGGCTTGGGGAGGTATAGCTGGGATGGTAGCTCAGGCTTTGTTATTGGACAGATCAAACGGAGAACCAGCTGGCTGCTATTTTATATTCATCCATAACTGCGAGACTGGCATAGCACGAATACAGGTGCTGCTTGTTTACATATCTGTGCTAGATTTGATTAAAATAAACAACACGCTCTAATCTCTGAATAACCTGAACTGCAGTGTGAGCTTAGAAAAATGTGGAAGTAGAAAGTCGAAAAAGCGAGACAAAGAGGTCAAAATACAGGAGAGGAGGAAAAATGCTTTAAAAAAACTGGTCAGTCGAGTCAGCCTGACAGAGTGCCAATCCTTCTCTTCTCACACTTCAAAGGCTACCTAAGCTTGTAGTGCCTCATAGTGGGAATGCACATTCATGATGAGGGCTCTTGATTGCAGCTCCACAAAGCTCCTCCTGTCACAAGGCTGAGGGCCAGGGTGTCTCTCTGAAGTCTAATCTGCAGGGACGTAGTGCCGAGTAATCCCACCCTAACTCAAATTAAGTGCCATCTTTTATTTAGCAGAGTCCAGGTAGTGCACCCTTCAACTGCGATAGAAATGTTCATGTAGCAGGTTCATTATTGTAATATTAACTGCACAGAACTCATTCACGTATAATCGTGAATATTTCAGTCAAAGATGGTTTGTTTGGGTTTTTTTTCAACTAAGATTGTTTATACAGATAACTTTCTCTGGAGAGCCGTATTATTAATAACATTGTACCGAAATTGGCTTCAATTCACGTAGGGGCTGTTTTTGAGATGATTCTCAATATATGGGAGTAAATGGAGCTTAGCACCTAAATCACCTGCTTCTTTACAAAGAAAGCCAACGCCACATTACTTTGGTCAGAAACTATTAGTTTTAACAAATATAATGAGAAGCCTTTCTTCGGGTATTAAAGGGGGGTAGTTGTTCTCTAGCCCTCTAAATTGTCCTCTATGCCCTGGTTAAAGGACTAAAGGACCACAACTCCTCCATTGCCAAAAGAAATGGGAGGACTAGGGCCAAGTGGTGGGCCAAGAGGGATTGGGCTTTAGTCAATGAGTACTGAAGCTTATCTGCGCAGTGCAGTTCTGGAACAACATCTGTATTTCATGATATTGTGTTGTTGTCTTGGACTTCTTTATGTTGAGAAGTGTTTTTATTTTTTATCGTTTCAGGTTACATGCATGAGGGGGGCAGAACATTAGAAATGGCTCTCGGTATAAACCAGCACAAAACTATTACTGTTACCACGGTCCATATAATTAAATTAACACCTCTGTGACAGCATCAATAAAAACTGAATGTTATAGTCTTCATAAAAAGGAAACTTTATGGGAACTGTACCCATTTTTTTTTTTTTTTTAGAAAAGTGAATCACAAATAGTACAATCACACGTGCATGAAGTCCTTTTTCACGCATACTTCATCTGCAACACATTTTGCAACATGAAAACTGTCACTTGCAATATGAGATCATTTGCACTTTCTTTAATTGTGATATGTCCCTCTAATCAGGCTAGTAGCAGCTTTTATTTAGTACTTTTTAAAAAAATGTTACCTGGTAATGCTCCACAGGGGCTCAATGCGCTGTACTGTGGGGTCTTCTATGTACTCAAAGGTCAGACTTCCAGGAACCTTGGCGCGGTCAACACTCAAACTGACTTGCACTGGCCCCGCTCCAGTCACCGATGGAGCAGAGAAGCACACAATCTCTGACTTGGTCCTCCTGGTGAGATTACCAAAAGAGAGATTTATTCATGCCTTTGATTGTGACTGCCCACTCGGTGCTGCAGTGGCAGACTTCACGTCACAATGAGCCATGCACATTACGGTGAGAGGAGAGGATTCATTATAGTCTGTCCCATCTCTTCCTCGTTACAGACACATTAGGGACGGAACACTGTAATTAGAGGGTGCTCAAATTAATGGCTTCCTTGCCTCACCCACCTGACTGCTACCATGTGAGGCATTTTGAACTTTAAATAGATATCTATAAATACTCGGAGAGCAAAACTTACTACAGTGAGTTTCATCATCGCCTCACAAATCATCAAAGACTTTTAATTTAACGCACAGACACATAATCGTATCAAAGGTGTGCTTTGTTAAAAAGAGTGACCTCATATGGTTTTTAATTGATATTAGTGAAGGCTAAATCTTTAATATTGTGCAGAGGCAATCTAAATTTAGTGTTTGTGAGTCAGGAATCATTTTTAATGTGAGATTAAGATGATGTCGCGGGGTTATATTACTCACCTGTATAGCTCACATGTCTGATTACCAAAGTACACATTAACAGTACTGCCAGCTCCTAGATTCTCCCCGACTACAGTGACCTTGGTGCCCCCAGATTCAGGTCCTCGGCCTGGAGTCAGTGCCAACATTGCAGGGGTCTTTGGAAGAAAAAGAAAATCATGCATGTTTCATTTAGCATACGTCGCAACGCAGAATACAATATGTCTTATTGATTGTGTGATTCTGATGAACCCTATTCTTCCAGCCTTGGCTCAGTAAGTCTCTGTAGAACTAAAAAGTTAAGAGCAAAATTGTTATAAAAGGTAGACCAAGGTCTAATAATTTATTGACTATCAAGGCTATAATTATTTTAAAAACGGGTAATACTACACCACATGCTCCGAAACAGAGCCCTCTTTGGGATAATAAACCACAACATTGTTTTCATCAGCCATTAACAAAAATACCACAGTTGAAAACTCATTCCTAATTATTTTTTAAACCGTCTTGTGCACAATCTGTGCTCTTATTCTCTTCCTCGCCAGTTGATGATTGCAGTTGCATGAACTGATCAAACTGGTTAGCTTTTGCCTACAATCATGCAAACACTTCACGTTAACTGGACAAGGTACACGTGTTTCAGTGTCAGTTACCACAAAGGAGTAGAGCTGGGAAGATTGTGCCCGTAGCTCTGGTCTACATTCGCCAACACACAGCATAACTGGACCTGGAGTACTTCCTTCAGGAGCTGCAGCCATCTCACATACAATCCTTTCAAGACAAACAAATAAAAAAAAAACCAAGAATGTGTATGTGGGTGCACAGAAACACAGGCATCGTGCATAATAGTAATAGCAGCATCCAGGTATACACACAGAAGAATCACTGCACTGCATCACATTTGTTATGAAGTGCACTGCTGGAAGATGGCCGGTGTGATTGAGGTAGACTTTCATGGAAGTTGTGGGTCAATACAGAAGCCCATCTTTCTTCCGAATGGGAAACCTATAACAGCAGTATAACTCAAATGATAAACTACACCCCTCCCCATCTCCAACGCGATTGCCACCCACCATTACCTCCGGTTGCCATGACAACATAGTGGATTCTTCAATAAATCAGTATTGCCTGTCAGGTCAATAAGATAAAGTACGCCATGAATAAGTCATTATAGCAACTGACCCCATGCTGAAATTAATGGTAGTAACAGCTGTAATGCCATGTTTTAAAGCACTGTTTGTGCCAAATGAATGGCCCTGCCAAATGCACAGCTCTGCACAAGAAACTTGTCCTGCGATACAATAAGAGCACCCAATGAATCGTCCCTGCCCAGCCCTTCTATTCATACATCACGTGAGTTTTCCAATTTTCTGCTGGCATGTTTTTTTTCTCTTTTTTTACCCCCCCCTTTTTTTAGAAGGGTATAAATAAAGTCCCCGCAGCCTGAGCCCAATTGCATTACATGGCTGTGAGAGAAACACATGGCTAACAGATTGTCCCTCCAGTCAGCGACATGCAACGCATTTCAATTACAGCTGTGCCCGACAGCCTTATAACGACGGTGACACAAAGACTGTCTCTTCCTTTGGCTCTGACTGCGCCAGAGCAATACAAAGACCCATGCACAATCCTACAACCTGATGAGGCATCATAGAGTACCCAGCTTATCCAGAATTTGCTAGTGTCTTTGAGAAAAAAAAATACGTAGAAGGAGAGCGAGTACACGCATTTATTTAATAGTACTAAATGTGTACCATTTATTAGAACTGGAGGGGAGGAGTTTCTCTTACTGTTCTGCAGTGATGTATCCCTCCTCCTGTGGTGTGCACTGCACTCCTGCCACTTCCACATTACCAACCAGCTCAGAGAAGGACAGACCTAGGTTCAAGCCCTGGATTGTCACCAGTGTGCCCCCTTCCAAAGGTCCAGCAACTGGGTTCACCTACATAGAAGAGAGGAATTAAATATCCTTTGATAAAGTTTTATTCTTATAGATATTTTTTAAAATCATATTTATATATTCTTTTCCATATAAATAATGTGCGCATTCAATATTCCATACTGGAGAAAAAGATGCTATAAACAGAGTTAAACTTGGTCAAACCAAAAAGAATTTCAATGATCAGAAAATGCAAACACTTTTCTGTTCTTTCTGTTCTTATAAAAAATTTGGCGTTGAGCACTGCCTTAAAATCTAAACTTTTGGCTATTTTGATCAAGAAATACTGTCCCATAATATGTAGAATAGTAGAATCACACTTTAAAAACTTAAAACTGGATCTATGTAGCCTTTCTTTATTCTTGGGAAGCAAATATTAAGTAAATATACCATAAGTCTGTGTGTGAAATGCTCAGCTTTCATAGCAACTGGGTCTCTTCAGAAAACCTTGAAATCCACCATAATTCCAAGCAAACTTTAATGAATAATGCAGTGAATAACAAAGCCTTGAGAAAACCTATTCACAGCCCTTTCCAGTGTCAAGTTAACCATCCCAGCAGGAAACCTTTGGACCTACAGAACAGAACAGGAGCAATGCCGGAGCAACACTCCCTCCACTCCCAAGCTGCGCTCAGTAGTTGATTCATTCGGCTGCAGCTCCTTCAAAAACCCCAATAATGTGACAGGGACATCAAAGGCTCCCGGCTCTTTGAAGTGGAAGAGCCTTGCATCTCTGTGCCTGACCCACTGCGCCTCATTCAAGAGAATGAACAGGAGTTTGTGACATAAAAGATCCATCATCACTTTCTAAACAGACTGAATACGTTTAGCTGTCAAGCACTTAGGGTATTCAGCTGGTATGGAACAAAATGTGAGATAGGTTCAGGTAAACAGGCACTTGGAAGAAAAACTGGAAGTTGGCCACAGAGAAAATTAGAGTTAGTTATTGAGATGTACAGTATAAACTACTTGTATTTGTTAAAAAGGTGTCTGGCATGTGGTTTTCAGATGGTATGCAGAACAGATAAAAGATTTGATTTCAGAAAGTAGATTCTCAAAATCTTCCAATACAGTTAAATCTTTTTGACACTCTAAAGTCTATCGACCTGTTACTCTACGTCTCACTTTGCTGTAATGGCAAATACAAGCAAAATCAAGTATTTTATCCACTATAATAACCTGGTTCAACTCTGTTTCTCTGACAGAAATGTTTTGAAACATGATAGTGATTGAGTTATTGTAATGCCACAAGTTGTTTTGTCTATTTCATTCTAATTTTGTGAAGAAATTAAATAGAACATTTACTTATAAATCACTGGATCTTGAAAAGTAGATGCAGAAAAAGCGCACAACTACTACAAATTTGTACCCAGGTCTCAGAAACCACTTCTAAACTAACTTCCTTCTTAGCTAACCACTTAATTAACTACTTAGCTGTGTTTGCATTATTTGAATTCACCATATGCTTAAACTTGATGGCTCAATAGAATGACTCAGCAACAGACAACCCAAATGCACTAATGAGCCACAGACCTCAGTGATGCGTGGGTTGGTGCATTTGACATTCCTGGCAGAAAGATCCAGCCAGCGGCTAGCATAAGGGGAGATGGGAGGACAGTGCTGCTTCATGGTGCACCGGCCCTCACCGCTACACCAGCCACACTGGAACTTCCTCTCTGCCCGCAGACACATGCCACAGCTGTCCCGCAGGGCACTGCATTTGTAGAGATGCACTGTAGGATAACAGAGACAACAGTGTAACCAGAAAGACTATTTCAACCTATAAAATATCCTGTACATGCACCAAAATTTAGACCAGCAGGGAGTGCAATTTGGTAAACTAAAAAATATAATCAAATAACAAAGAGAGCACAAAGTCAAACAGTTGGTATTCACTGTCATCGCCACAAATAACTGCAAAGTCATCATGTGTATTCAATAAAAATAATATAATAATAAGGCATGTTTATGCACATGACCCATTTCAAGGATTAAGAAAAAGATCATGAGTAATCCAATAAACCCTTCTTTGAAGTGCCTTTTACATCCTTTCCAGTAAGTAACCTTTATTTATGCCCATGTAAATGAACTTCCTTAAATAACAGCAAGGCCTGTTAAAATTCATAACATGCATATAATTTTGGTCAATGGGGATGTATTTAATGTACCACCCACCATGACAGCTAACAAGCACCTTTCCTTGCAGGATGATGGACAAGAAACCAAAAGCAACAGTAAGAGCCAAGCGGAGCAAATATGAAAAATCATCCTTCACCCCTTCAGGTTTACAAGTGATTGGGTTCTCTTTGATGACACTCCCTGCTATTGTGAACTTTCTCTCAAGGCCCTTCAGGAGCCTTCAAGTGCTCTCTATGACCCATCTATACCCTGTAGATTGAGTGCTTTACACTTCTCTGGTATGGCAGTGATAGATGACAGAGGCACCTTTAATCTTCTCTGGATTGTCAATGATGAAATTGCCGTTCCATACAATGGAGAGGTCCACTGCCAGGTCACTGATCTTCACACCCTCGTACATGTACTGAAAAGCAGAAACAGAAAGTAAGAAAGTGTCCAGAATAGGGGGGGAGAGAGGAATTCAAAGAGAGACAGGGCACAGAAAAAGAGCGAGAGAGACAGAGTAGGGAAAATGAGGGGATGAAAGGGCAGCAGAGAGACAATGCTTTTAACCATCTGTCATTTCTGCCATGGTTGTCTGCTCCTCTATTCTTTGACATGTAGGGACGCAAACCCAGGCTGGGGTGGCCGATCATCCACATCTGAAGAAAAATGGCCTTTTCATTCATTGTCACAGAGTGGCAAGGTGTGCTGTTGCATTGAAATTTAGCCTGTGATTTTTATTGTGTAAAAAAATTGGGCAAGAAATATCCTGTGCTCCTCCCCCTTTGTCGGGAAGATTACGGTTCAAACTAACCTCCGAGAACAGCTAACAGAAGTTAGTCTCACAAAGTCCAGTTTTTGAGATACGGTCATATAGTAGTGGCGTATTTTGTTTTTAACCATGCAACAATTTTCCCTTCTCTTCTTTGTTACTTCCCTGTTACTCCCCTTCTTTCTCTTACATGCTTTTCACAATTCCTTATCACTTTCACTTTCCTCTACTTTTGCCTCGGTGTGCTTGACACTTCAGGCAGTATTCACTGATGCTGATATACCCTATGTACCTTGCCTACACAGCATCCAAGCTGTCTGCCTCATTTGACAGCTGTGAGACTCCCGCTGGGAGTGTTTGAGGTCATACCGAGCTGTTCTGGCACTGCACGCTGGTGCTGTTGAAGCGGAGCGCCGTGACACGGTGGCTGACACCCTGCACATTCACCACACACTCATAGCCCCGCTGGCCCGACTGTGGCTGAGGAAGGTTCCGGGCCCTCAGGGTAATGGGTCGAACCTCACCAGCCGGAATGAGAATTTCTCCAGAGTTAAGAAGCTGCGGACATGCCTGTGAAAGCAACATACAAACATACATACCTGCAATTTTACTTTTTACAGTAAACACGTAGCAACTGCCTCAATATTAAACAGGTATCATTTATGATATTTAGAGCTGTGTATCTAAAATACACACATGATAGTTTTTGCATACTAGCTATGTTAGTTTGAATGTACATCTGTTTGTTTGTTGTATGTAGCCCAGGTGGCTCTTTACTAAAATATTTTCACAACACATTGACTAATTGCCATTAAACTGCTGCATGATTAGTAAGGATAACACAGTCTTTGGTTTTCATCTAATATCACTAGTGGTATAAAATTTCCTCTACTTGGGTAAAATATCTAACATCCTCCAGGCTGGATTGGCAAAAATATTTGTATACATATTTATACAAAAGTTCCTGAATGACCAGTTATCATGACATTTTAGCAAAGTGATTCAAAGTATTCACAATTTTTTAAAATTCTGTCATCAATTCTGTCATCTATACAGCGTTTGTCTGGTTTTTAATGTGAATAGCACTTTGGTTTATGACTAAACACTTGGAAAACGAATCTAATTCTCTTTAGTTGCTACTGTGCTTAGTGCTAATATGCAAAAAACTAAGCGTAAGACGATGAAGATGATATTTGCTAAAATGAGCATGTTAGGGGTGCTGAACCATCGAACCATCCTTCTCCCCGTGTGGCTTTGCAAAGCCGCTGGTGTGGCTGTAAGGTTATAATCCTAATGATTCTTTGCAGAGAATGTGTTTTTATTTACTTGGATTTCTCCCTTTAAAGCAAAAGTGTCATGTGTTATCAGAGAAATTGTGTTCCTGGAAGCAAGACTTCAATCTGCTCTAGTATTTTCATGTGAATGTACCTCTGACGCGTTGACTCTGCCCTCCTGGAAAGAACAGCTGCTTGGGTCGTGTGTGCACAGGTTGCGGTATTTACACCAGTGGCAGCGAAAAGTGCTGTTTACACAGGACAGACACCTGCAGGACAAAATGAACACATTATGACAGACTGTTCACTAAGCGTGCCATACAACACTACCACATTTACACAGATTGTAAACCCTGCCCATCATCTGCATTTTCCCTTTCTCAGACTTCTTACAGGACTGCAGACAGGAGACTAATGAAGGAGCGTGCTGAATTTATCTTGACACTCTCTTTTATGAAGATGTCCTCAGGCAGCATCAATGTAGTTTTTTTTTTGTTTTTTTTTGACCAGCATTGCCTTCAGCTTGAAATATTGGTAGGAGAGAAATGGTTCACGTGTCACTGTTAGTTAAAGCAATCATAAAAACTCATTCTAGTTAAAAAATAAAAAAAAATCATGTACACTAGTATCAAGGACAGAGTGTCCTTGTTACATCTAATTTTGACTACTACAGTTTTTCATTTTATTATGTTGTTTGTAGTTAATTGTTATTTTTCAGAACATGTTTAACTGACAAAAATAACAAAACAGTATGTCATTCTTCTATCTCAGGATTGTGTACAAAATCAGGATGGAAAGTAACCGAATGTATGATGGGTAGAATTGTGCAACAGCTCTGGCTTGGATTCAGTCACCTACAACAAGCGGTCAGTTGTGGATTAAAGGTGGGGATTCCATCCAACAAGACTTAATCACATTTTGGTCAACAAACATGGAAGCAGTGCTAATACACAGCTGTTCATGAACCAAAGCAGTTGTGAAGATTCTGGTTAGGGTCTGTCCTCTTTTCCTGCTGGGGAGGTTGTTGACTTTCCTGCCTTTAATTAAGTTCTAACAGAGTGTAGGAAGAGGATCCATGCATTACCACAGTCCGTTAATCCTAAATTGTGCCACTGAATGAGATGCAGCCATGAGAAAACTATAAAAACACTAGTAGAACTCCAACACTGCAGCTCATAGTGAGTTACAAATGCCAATAAATGTAGAGCAGCTTCATTAAAATTTGATAATAATTAGCTGCCCAGGGCCAAGTATGGACATAAAAATGTGTGCTTGTGGGTATGTGTTAGAAAGAAATTCGGGGGGTTGTGCATTAATAGAGCTGGACTGGCAGGGTGCTGCAAACACTGGATAATTAATTATGGAGGGTGATGTGGTGCTGAGGTGATGGTGGTAGCGGAGGTAGAGGGGGAGAAAGAGGTGCTGGGTTAGGAGTGTGTTTGGTCTGAAATATTAATCACAAGAGTACACAGGGTCACCCCGCAGCTAATGGAGGCCGTACTGGTGTGGGGCGGATGTGATGAGCTTCCAACTGTTTTCTTCTAATGGCTTAATATGGTTATATTGCAGCATTTATGTCAC
>VOQK01007206.1:64114-74329 GCA_015052645.1 Benitochromis conjunctus | reverse complement strand
GGGGAAAAAAAACACAATGGCAAGGGGGGGAAAAAAAATCTCATTAGCTATGCAAACCCAGGTGGAAGCCCCATTTAAATTCCAAGGAGACTGGATCATTAAACATGTGATGCAATTACAGTAAAGCTGAATTAATTTCTCAATCATAATAATTAAAATAAATACAAGATAATGAAGAATTGGAGCAGAGAATTGTGGGAGCGGTTTGGAACGTCTGCAGTGTGATTATGACAGACTTCCCTGCATGAATCCCGACACGTGGACTTAGGCGACCTCGCCACCCAAATCAAATCTGACTGCAGAAGATTTTGAATGCGTGCCAAGCTTAGCTTGCACACATGGCGGCAGAGCCTCAGCAGTCTCTCAATGGGGACAGTCAATCAATACAAACTGATTACATGATTGGATCCCCTGAGCACCAAAACTTCATCAATCAATCATGCCTGCACCTTCCAGGCAGCTGTGCCTCTCCAACCGTCAGCTCTGCCATCCAAGAATGAAAAAGCGGTGGTGGGGGGGGGCATAAATATGTGCTAACGGGTGTGTCTGTTTGTTGGCGTATGTGGCTGGTGGAGGGAGGGAAGCAAAGATATGTCATTGTCTTCTATGTTAACACCAAAGTAGCAACACAGGATGGCCTCTTAAATCCAGATCATAAGAGGACAGACACTGTCTCTCACCTGTCAGATTGTTAATAACGCAACACCATGCACAATCTTATCCTTTAAATAGTTATTTCAAAGACAGATTTAGTTCCGAACTAAGCTTCTTTCTCTCGCGCTCGCTTGCTCACTGTCTGTTTTTGCTCTTTCGTTGTCTGCTCTAGCTACTATTCCTCCTCCTCCTTATCCTTTTCCTCCTCTCCCGTATCAAAATCCCACACAGTAATGGAGCCAGTTTACATTATTTTTCCCACACTCGTCTTTTCATAAATAGCAGCACAAACAGAAACCAGAGAATGTGAACATTTCTGTGGCGAAACAATGTTTAAGAAAGTCCAGCACAACCGTTTAGAGGTCAGATACCGAGCCGTGTATAATGAGGTTGACCAGGGGCCAGGGATACAGGGATGAACTCTGGGGGGGAAAAAAAAAAATACTGACCCATCACGACCGATTTGTGGTGTTTGATTTCAGCGGATTTAAAAGTGGTTTTATCATCTAAAGCAGACCTGACCAGGCAGAAGCCCTCTGGGAGTACAACAGGTCCTCAATCTCTTCTTAAGCCCTACAGCTTCATAATGAGAGTAAGGTGGGTTTAATTGGTTTTATAATGAGCCTGTTTTTTGGATGTTACACACACATTTGCACACATACAGGCATGCAAACAAAATAAATTACACACTTGTACTCGTCTGTTGCCTGCTCTCGATAAATTGATAGTTTTAAATTGTGTGTATGATTACTTACTTATCAATATACAGTCTGTTGGATTGCAGAACACACATACATAGTATAAGAATACTTAATGGTTCACTACAAGTACTGCCCTATAACTATTTTTTAGTACAGCCCACATAAAATTCAGAACATTTTGAAAACTCTTTTAACCATTGTCCTTGGGGACACTAACAGATAACAGTTTATGTATTTTAAAGACAAAATTGCCTTTACAATTTGCTCCCCAGTCAGGCATCATTCACTAATTTGACTGATTTTGACATTACAGGCTACAGGTACTTTCTTTAAGTCTGTATATGTAAAGGTATTTTTAGTCTTTAATGGGATAGAGGGAACAACAGCTAATTTCAGACTGACTTCATGTTTACTTCTGTTGCTTTCGTCTCTGGGGACAGACCCTGTGAACAGGTATTTCTACAGAGTGGCTGTGCAGTTACACTTCAGCATTGTGCTAGATAGTAGATTTGATCCACCGTGGATGGATCACATGTCTAAATGGGTTTGTGGTAAAGTAGTTAGGGCATTGCTTTAAAGTCAATACCAAGGACGGCATATTTTCCAAAAAACCTTAGGAAACCTCTTTTTATTGAACTTCCTGTGTGGTCCGTGTCATGTAACAGAAGAGCTGTACTGTTTTGCCAGTGATACCACATGTTCATACAGTATGACCTCAATGTGCCTCTCGTTTCATTCTCTCATCCCAGCCTCTCACAGCTGACAAGGATATATATTTAACCCATGAATAATATTTAAGCCAATAACAGCAATATCCTTCCTGCTGCTGAAATTCCCTTGCAGAACCTGTGATGGTTATAAACAACTCGGCTTAGTTTGGCCTCTACAAACAGATATGCAACCTGAGCCCATGGGCTCTTAACGAAAACAGCCTTGCTTTCTAGTGGATGGCTTTGCATCTTAAATGCTGAGCTCCACTCTTATCCTGTGAGAGCCAAAGAAAACAAAAAAAAGACTTCTAAGATGTCGCTTGGTTTGAGCCATTTTGGCTCCGTTGTAAAGCTGCCAGACCTCGTATGAGTAATACATCAGTCAAAAGTCTCTCCTGGGTGTATTTACACATGGGATTGATTTCAGGCAACGATATTAAAGCAGAGGAAGTACACCCATAAATGCCAAAAACGACCTGTTTTCTCCTGAAAATGGAGAAACATTGTAAAGCAGATGATTCCTATGTTTATGCACTGACCGGCCGAACTTGAGAAAAAAGGTTTGTCCATATATGGCCAACCAAGCTGTGCCCAGTTAACCTAAACATATGGATGATGACCCAGGAGGCAAAGAGCAGTCTGTTCAGTAAATCATTCCCAATCTGCCACTCTGACAAGGTTAGTCCCTGAAGACCAGTTGTCTGAAGCACTCTGACCTAGACATGACAAGCCTGGTATAGCTGTTCTGAAACAAACTGTTTTCCAGTCTTTATGTCACATTATGCCAGAAATCAATATTTCATCCTCCTTCATGCAAACATTTCATGAAATGTATTGTTTTTCACCTAAAACCATTAAGAGTAATAATCGGGATAAAGTTTGGAAGTAACCACACATAAATCTTTCATTACTCTGAAAACAGGAGCAGAATGATTGTACACGCACGACTAGATCTGAAGTATATGTATTCGGAGTGTAAACAAGACAGATTTTGGCACAGAACTCACAGTGGATGCTCCCTGGCTGACTCCGTATTGTGACACAGGGCATGCAGTGACATAAGGGCCAGACAACTGTCCACCTTTAAGGTTGAGTGGCTGGCATATGGTCCAATTGTAGATGACAGCCAAGGAGAGCGTGCATTGATTAGCCCACATATCCATCATGGCTCTGTGAATGCTAAAGAGACGAGCTGCAGCAGCTAATGAACACACAGTGTCACTGAGGTGGAGATGTGTATTACAGGACACGACTAATCATTCAGCCATTATGCTAACCACAGTCACAAAGAGGAGCATATTGATCACAGCCACTAGATACGCTGAATGTTGGCAAGTGCATACCTAAAACGCGATTGCCAACTGGGTTGGAAAAGAGGTCATGACATTCATGTGTGTGTGCGTGTGCGTGTGAATGCATGTGCGTTTTTGAGATTTATTGTTAAAAGCCTTCCAGTTCCAGCAGCCAAATTTTCAGTTCCCTTTAACCTTCAGCTGCATGGCAAGCTTCCAGGTTTTCATTCCACAATTTCTACAACTTGACCACAGTCTCCGCTCAGTCTGTGCATGTTCACTTCTTTTCTGTCTCCTTGAGGACATGGTTTCCTGTTCTCTGTTTCCTGTCCTCCTCCGTGCAGCCCCCATCCCTCCAATCATTCCCATTGTTTGTCAGGTTCCCATGGCCCATCAACAAAAGCGGTGGGAGGGGGACAGTGGAACAATTCATTGCACCCGTATGGTCTTCATTTTCCTGACCGCAATGCAGTCACAGTCCTGTTTCCATTTGTGTGACCGCACAAGAGAAAGAACAGATATAAAGGAAGAAAGGACAAAGAGTTGGAGAGAGACATAGCTGCTAAATAAAAGCCAGTGAGGAAAAGCAGAAAGATCTGCACTTTTCTTTGTTATCACCAAATTGCCTCTCTTAATACTATTTTAGCTGTACTGAGACATCGAATTGCGATCCGCTCTAAAGATTTTTACCCTTAAGGTCCAGCGCTCTTAATGCAAGATGAAGATTCTTCTCGGTGTAGCCTCAAACAAATCTATTTTTCCTGCTCTCCGTCCCATTCTTATGATTTCAATCACCACATCTTCCTTTCTCCAGCCCCCTTACAACCGTGACTTTGAAAAGTTCAAGTCATTTATCCATTCACTGGAGAATTTCCTCAGCCGGTCAACTGTCTCTATAAGCTGTAATGAATCCACTATTTGCACAAGAGAGTATTTGACTAAGGCTTTATTTGCCGTGAGCTTAACATTTTCAACCATTTCTAGGGAAATACTGCTGCTGAGCAGCTGCAGCCGCTGAGGTAATGTGCCGGTCTGTTTTTATTTCGTTCTACACTGCACTCGTAAATGCATCCTTCAAATTATATTTGCCACCACTGAGGTAGTTTTCTTGCAGTGATTGAATAGTAAAGGCATCACTGGCTTGCTCAAGAATAGGGCTGAGGCAGCTGCAGGGATCTAATTTGTGATGCTTGTCAGCCTTGTCTACCTAAGGTAAAGTCCTCTGGCACACACGAATGAGTTAATCATAAAATGTTACTGCACTTTCTCAGTGGCAGCGATGACTTCACTGATTTCTCCCTGAACATAGAAAAGCACTACGTAGGATAAATTTTACAAGAAACTTGGAAGGGTCTGGTACCGACTTGCACAATATTTTTAATTTGCTCACTTTGTCAGAAGAGCACATAGTTCCACTCTGTATGGCTTAGTCCCATGGCACAGTCCTTCTGAGCATTAATGTGCTCAGCAGCAACATTTCCTCAGAAAATCAATTCCACTCATCACTTGTTATGTGTTTGCGGCTGCCACAGCGTAAGCAATAGTATAAAGTCATTTTGCAGCGTGTTTGCTGCTTAGTTACTTCCTAGACTATAGTAGCAATGAGGCAAAAGTTTACTGCCTGGCTGTCTTTTGTACAAAAAGGTCAAGGGAAATATTGTGTTATATGTTTTGACCAAGTGATAAATATGTAATTAAAAAAGGAACGTTTTCACAGGATTCTATGTAGTCCACCTGTAGCAGAAATAAGCAGAAGTAATAGTGTTCTGTATAATTCTAGGAATTTTGTCCCATTCTGCGGTTTCACTTCATTGAGGTTTACAGGCATTTGTATATGCACAGCTCTCTTTAAGTCCTGCAAAGCCGTTTCAGTTAAGCTGAAGAGTGGACATCGACTTTCCCATTGCAACATCTCGATTCATCTTGACCTCATACTTGACTTTAGAACACTTTGGTATGCAGAGGCATTTATGGGTCGACTCAATGACTCCACGGTGCTCAGGTCCCGCCCATATCATCATCACTGCAGCACTGGTATTTGCTTTTTACCCCACACAGTGTCATGCATTATGGGCAAATATCTTCCAGTTTGGTCCACTCAGTCATTGTTCAAAGTGCTGTAGTTTATCATGACAAACATTGGAAGCCTAAACCTGCTGCCATGTTCCTGAATTTGCTGGAATGTCCACTTCTGGGAAGATTTTGGCATTGTGTTAAGACACACACCCAAACACTTTAGACAGCAAACTAGCAAAACATTTTGGTTTTACAGAGGTGGTCACATTTGCTGATGATCAAATAATGAACTGAACTGTTTAGCAGCACCTGGCTGCTACATTGCCTCTTATTTCCTATGGAAGCAGTGTGGGCGTACTCCGTTGCACCCTGCATACAGTCCTATCAAAACTTTCTTTTTTACATGAATGTACAGTATACAAAATGTACTTTTTGCTTAATAGTCTGCATTACACAACCTGTAAAGATTAGATCACAGGACCTATGACTGTGCTTTCTACTACTAGAGCTTGATGCTAGTAGGGATTGCTAATAATAAAAACAATATGAAACAATCTGAAGCATAATCTGTTGCTTTTTAGTCTGGACTATAATAATATATAATAATAATAATGATGATATATAATAAGGTTCTGTATATCACAGAGTAGAGGACAGAATGCCCATGGTTACTAATGCAGCCTTATCACACATATTACAGCCATCTGGCGTTATGGTGGTGCTATCAGTAGGTAAAATCTGATGCAGAATTATAAAAAGCTACAAACAGAATGTATGTTGTTAACCCCTTGCATTAGGGTTGAGTGTAAAGGCTAAGTCTGCGCTTAAAGCCACTGAGGTGTTCGATGGGTGGGGTTGACACAATGCCACTGTTATGAGTGAAAACTTGTAGTATTTGAGAAAGTCCATTATCTTGTCAGCTTAAGCATTCATTGCTCACCATTGATTGCATTTGCCGTTCCACAGTTCACCTTAATGTCCAACCTGGAAATTTCTTCTTTCTTAAAGGGAGTTTTTCCTTCTTAGTGCTTGAACATAGGGGGTCGTTTGATTGTTGGGGTTTTCTCTGTATTACTGTGGGGTCTTTACTTTACAATATAAAGGGCTTTGAGACAACTGCGCTTGTTATTTGGCGCTATATAAGTAAAATTGAATTAAAAATGGAACTGAACATATGCGGATGTATTCAAAAAGATGTCACACCATCAATCAAAGTGTGGCAAAAACCTGCTATGACCTCGATTTGTTCAACAAATATATACTGGGAGGTCTGAAAGATCTCTAGGTATGGGGAACCTGATGGTAAAAATTCTGCTTCAACATATCGAGGGTGTGAAACACTGTTAAGGATTGATCACCTTCACCTCACCACTTGACAAAGAAGTGTCTTGTTAACTTGCAAGCTTCCGGAACATACTGCCGAGAAAGACACAATAAAAGTGTGTTATTTCATCAGTGATAGTCATTTCATTCGGTCCATCCCAAGGCTTGCGCTTTAAATCGTTTCTCCACTCTCTCTATTTCCCACATATGAGTTTTCAGTGTTTCTTTCAGTGTTTGTTTAAACAGACATGAAATCACTGTGTGTAGACTAAAGAGACTTGTTGTTTCTGAAAGCTCAGGGACAGTCTTTGTGAAGCTGTTCAGATTTGTTCCAGAGCATCACATGAGCAAAACTGAACCACTGAATTCGGATAAATGTGCGTCATTGTTGCACATAAATTGTTAGAACCTTGGTGTGAGACAGAATTTGTGCCACTGAAAGTTGCATCTACTGTATCTGTACCTCATACCTTGTGACCAGAATACATTTTAATAAGAATCAGGATGAGATAATCACTTCTATCCGGATTCACCTCATTAGCATACATCCTGCTAAGTGTAAAAGCCCCATTTTGTGTTCAGCCTCGAGTCACCCACAGGGTCATATTACTTCACTAAAATCAACCACCTATGGCTACAAAGCTGTAGCAGATGATGATTGAAGTGTCCTATTATAGCTGGAACAGGAGAAGTCAAATCGAGACACATTGATGAGCACATCCATATGCTGCACGGAGTCTGGATACTAAGATGGTTATCCTGGTGACCTTTCACCCCGGTAACACCCTTTCTGTGGCAGGCTTGACCTTTGCTATGGGCCTGCTGCTGCAGTGATCCACTCATGGTATTTATTGTCATGCCCCATTTCCACTGAGACTGTCCATTTGGGGGTGATGGAATAGGATTGGAGAGGTGACCCTGTGCTCCTTAGAGGCTCCTGGGAGTCTGAATCATGCCTGCATGTTCTGTCAGCGTAATGGCAAACTCTGGCCTTTAAAGGCTGCACTTAACAGAAGTAACGATGGATTACTCCTGCTCACCCAAAACTTAATGCAACAAACACAAAGTCTCCCTTTCTCTCTCTGTGTTTATTTTTGTTGCCAGTCTTACTTCCCTTTCGTTCTTAATCTGTCCTTGTTTTTTTTTCCCCACTTAATATCCCTGTCTTTCTTCCTCTATATCTGTTGCTTCTCTTTTTTCCCCCAGTGGTCATCCTTCTTTCTTTGTCTCATATTGCCCGACTGTTTTCTCTGTCTCTCTCTCCTCCACTGTCAGCCTATCTTGTCTTTTTCCCCGATGGCTCATCAAATGAAAGAGCTGCAGTGATGCTATCTGTGCCCCCAGTCTGGACCAGTGTGTGTGTGCGTTGTGTGTCAGACAGATTGCTCCTCATAAGACTGAGGCCCCGAGGCTAATGTCGCAACAGTCCTCTCACACATTTCCTCAGTCAGCTGCATGCTCTACAACTGTGCAGGAACCAGAGCCTGCAGTCCCAACAAGTCAATTCAGTTAGATCAAAAGAATGAGCTTTATATGAACTTGATTATAATAACTTGCTACAGTACAAAACATGACGGACAATGAGCTGAATCAACTTTATGAATCCCACAGAAAGGGGTCACCCCGTGGTCTGTGGGACTGCACAAACACATCAATCTTGAAGAATCGAGTAGTTCATACTTGTGCAATTTTTCTCAATCAATTCAGCAACATATTTAGCGAGCATTTGTGTTTGATTGCTTTTCTTTGCTTGCCACCCTGCCTGCTTCATCAAGGCAGTTCAGCTGAATTTCTTTTAGGCTTACCTTGATGAGGAGTTACACATGCAATAGACTGTGAAGGGCTTAGTATACTTGTCCTGCACCAGAGAATTTCAAAAAATATTTTATAAAAACAAATATTTGACAAGCTTGTCCATTACTCTACCGTAAAGTTAAAATGATAAATGAATAAGTAATAGACTTTTTTTGTTATCGGTCGATTATTTTGAGTCCGTTTCAGATATGAAGATTAGCGTTGTCTTTTTTAAATTACATAAACAGATTATAATTTTGTTTTTGGACTGCCAATTAGATAAAACAAACTTTGCCACCGCTTATTAACACACAGCATTTTAATGACTTTGCCAGTGTTCTAATGTACAAAAATGTGTAACAACATGAAAGACTGTAAGTGTGCACTATCATCCCCTTTTAAACAGTCACCCGAAGTACACTTGCGGCCTTTTCAGGCAGAGTTTCTTTGTTGGTACCCGTGTGGTAGAAGAGCTAGGAACTCTACAGCCAGAGGCTCTCTGTTCTTCAGCCATGAATGTCTTTTTAAGCTCTAATTATGTAGCGCACTTACTGGCCGGCCCATGTGTTGTGTTTACTGTGACTGTAGAGAAATAAGTCTTGTTCATGTACAACGTCGTTTTCCTGCCAGCGCTTGTTAAGCTTTCCAGTGCTAGCGCACACGGCAGATATGTGTGATAGGCGTGAATTGGGGTGCCAGTTAGCTCGTGTTCTGCATTTTATTTTTGGCATGGCAGCTGGTACCAAGGTTGCTCAGGGATTCTGTGATTATGTGGACGGCACAAAAAAAACAAAAAAGATTTGCGATGATTACAAAGAAGATACCAAAATCCATAATGACTTAGTCAGACTTTTACAGCATTTGACCCTGGACTGTGTTTGTCTATGGGTTTTAACCTTATTTCTAAAAAAAAAAATTAAATCTTTAAAAGGCTGTTCTTAAAATAGCTAGGAGCCATAGTTAAGCCAGTGCTACTCAAACGAGTGTAAAAAGAGAATTTGTTGCAGGCTATGTTCAGATGCGGATTTGGTGTTATATAAGGAAACAGAACGATATTTGCTGAATGACTCAAAATAAACTACAGAGCTTGTGTTCACTGTTATAAAGAAACATGTCAGCCAGTGTAAATGTGAAACAGTTATGTGTGTTTTAGCAGTTTTTTGACAGCAACTGAGGTTAGTAGCTCAGAATGATTTATAATAATATATATCTGATTTGCTCAGGAAATACTAGTCAGTTTAATATTGTATTTGGTCTCTTTTGCCGTTTATGAAAAAAAAAAAAGTTTCATATCACCAACTTATCTGTAAAAGAAAATTTACATTAGATTGACATTCATACAAGGCGCTATAACCATGAGGCTGAATCCTGGAATTGAAAAGAACTGGAAATCATATTTTAGAGTTTGAAGCAGAAAAAAAAATTTTTTTGGAAGTTTTAGGGAGCAACATGAGCTAACAACTTGCACAGAACACTTGGGTACATTTAATTATGTTTAGAAACATGTAAAAATTCTTATTAAGCAGGGCAAAATAATTTTCTAAATCAGTGAAGTGGTCCTCGAAGTAATTTGTAATGCTAAAAGCCATTCAAACCAAAATCCACCAGGGCACTGTTAAACAAGAGCCACTACAGCTGCATAATGTCCTTTTACTTTAACACAAAGGAACTGAAGGAACAGACGTGCGCTTCAGTTTTGGCTCAAGTAGTCATGGATGGAGATTT
>VOQK01007206.1:37698-55590 GCA_015052645.1 Benitochromis conjunctus | reverse complement strand
GGACATGTTGGCTCTAATATTTACATCTTTATTTAAGGCTAAATGTTGTCCAGCAAATTCTTTCTGAAAATCCCTCAGATCATCTGCTTTGCAAGCTGATGAGTCCATGAACTCGTTTCTGTTTTCATTTATCCTGAAAACCTGATGAAATCAGTACTCATGCGTGATTGAAATACTGGAGGATGAAGCATCTGGATAAAATGAAATATAAACAAGATTCGTGTGCTTTTTTTCAGTAATGACCTTGCTAGCAGTGCTAATTGCGAAACTTTACTTTATGGAGTACAGCCTTTTTTTTCCCCCCTAGATCTTTCTTCCTTTTTTGTAGTCTTTTAAATAATGGAATGTCAAGTAATGCACTTAAGAGCTGCTTGAAAGTGGCTGAGTTAGAAAAATGTGACTGAATTCTTGAGCTGCCACAGAAAAGGGATTTTTTTGTGCTTCAGCTGGGGCTGTCTCTACTTTGTCTCTGCTTTGGATTTCTCTGGTTGAACTCACTCTACAAGCTTCCAACTTAAAACCTTTGGTGTAATATGCATTGTAATCATATCGAAAACTCAAGTAATGACCTTTCCTCAAGTGGAAATAATAAATAAGACGCCGCTCTTGAGGTCTAACAGCAAATAGCAGACCAAATGATATTTACAGAGGTCGGCTCGAGTCTGGCTTGACCTTAAGCAACAGACACCAGCAGTGCCACCCACAGGTTAATTCAGTGCTGAGAGTCTCCAGTGAAATCCTCAAAGGAGTTGCAAAACAGGGGAGAAAAACAAGAAGAGAAATTAAGGAAGTGCTGGTGGCAAACGGAGCTGGGCAGGCATGCAGGCAAGCAGCAGCCTTGTCGTTTCATCCATTTCTGTTCTGCCGGCTTTGGTCACGTCTAAGGCGTGCAGTCATGCTGCTCAGTGTTTACCCTGGATTATAGAGACAGCTCTTCGCCCTGCGCAGTCCTCCCTGCTGAATTCTCCGCCTCGCCACTCAGACACGCTCCAGCCCAGACGTGACTCATTCACACTCACACACAGGAACATGGTTTGCTGAGGCCTCTGGGGACGTGAGCTCTCAGCGGGCACCAATCACAACACGGAGGAGGGAGAAGCCAGTCTCTCGTGCTCCGCAAACAACGACCCTTTGACCTGGATCAAGATCTGTGGAACCAAATCCATCCTTTTGGTTCAGCTTTAATTGAGGCGAAATGCTGTCATAGCTTCTGTAGCACCCTGTTAAGCATGATTCACGGGACAGAAGGGATGGCAATGAAATAATAATAAGAGGAGTCTCTTCCTTGTTAGTATGTGCATCGTGTTCAGTCATCGCTCAAGTTTGACAGCATAAAGATGTGCTTTGTCAGCATTTTTCATGTGTACTGTAGTACATTCAGATAAGCTATGGTTAATACCATCCCTGATATTATGTGGAAACCCTATTACTTGAAGATTTGGATAGTGGAGAGCTTTGTAGGCAGAGGCTTAATTGATTTGCGATACTGTGTTATAACGCAATTGTGACCATCACAAAAAGAACTGACATGAAGTTAAAAGTATTAAAATACACATCTCCTGATAAAATGCTTTAATAAGAATTCAATGTGTTTACTTAGGTTTGGATCATTTAGATCAGCCAATACCGCTGAATTGCTAAAAGCTGTGCTTTATAGCTAAACTAAGCCTTTTAGGCTGTTTATATAGTATTTGTATGACTATGGGATGATGAGATAAATTATTTAACTTATTGTATTTGTATTACGTCATTCTTTATTCCCTGGAACTCTAGGTGGTCTGGCAGGCAAAGTGTCGGAAACCTTTCAGCTAACAATGAAGACAAAGCTTCTTAAACTAAAGGGATGAGAAATTTAACAAGTGGCCTAAAATAAAAGGTTAGACAGGGTGTCTATAAATGATTTAAAGCAAACTGTTTAGGGAAATTACGTCTTGGCTTTCTGTTCACAGTCATATTTAATAGTCACATTTATGTTAAAGTCTTAAACTGAACATTCTTATCCATGTATGTCATCACAGCTCACTCAGCCAGGGGCTGTTGCTGGTAGCTACGTATTTTTGTGAAGCATTCATATTTTGGAGATGTTACCTTTCCAAACACTCGGAGCAAGATGATGCAAGAGGATATTTTGACTTTAAGAAAAGACAGATTTAGCACAAGCAGCATGTGTTCAGGTTTATCTTGTTTATGTTTTGGATTATAGATTTGAGAACACTGTCGACAGACTGCGCCATGATATTTCTAAAGGTCAGAAGATACTTCTTGGTGCTCACACTTAGTCAACAATAGGAGTCATTGTCACTCACATCAGAGGTGATAAAAAAAAAAAAAGTTTTTCTTTTTGTCACCGTTGTTTTGTGTGGCCTAGATTTATAAGGCTGCACAAAGCCAATAACAGTATAAGACCACGGGGGCGGAAAACTATCTGAACTACAATAGTCATAACAGCTTCTGTCTTTATGATTACAAGCGGGCTGTGCAGGAGTGTGAAGGGTTTTTGTGTCTGTAGGTTTGTGCAGATGAGGCTGCTGATAGAAGTTTCTTATAGGACATCATTTTGGAGTTGGACAATATGTGGCTGCAGTTCTTCTGAACATTTGAGCTTGTAGTGTATAAACCCACACGGGATACTTTTGACTGGGGCTCTCGTCAAATACGCACAGGCGAGTCGTTGGGGGGGGGAGGGCTAGTTGTACACATCACACATGAATGGGCTGAAAGGGCGCCAGTCGCAACAGAACTTGACTTCCAAATGAATAAATGAAGGCAATTAGTAGATCTGTTTACAATGTTGTGGAGACAGAAGTAGGTCAAACATGGCAGACACAGGAGGGAGGAGGGAGCCAGAAAGCCAGAGCCAGGGGCTGTCGCTGGTACCTACCATGATGAGTCGGGGAATTAGGACATGAAAATGCCGTCTTTATTAACAATGACTTTTAAATGAATGTCATAATGAATCACAAGGGACCGGTGGAGTTTATTAGAAAAGCAGTGTTTTCTGTTCAGCCCATCGTGTTTTATCAGACACTGTGTTGTAGAGGGTAAGCCCAGGGCAATAGGCTCCGCCTTCAAAATCCCCCTCACCCAAACACAGACTCGAGCCTCAGAGGACATAATGTGTAGCTTGGATGCTCACACTGCAGATACCCACAGGATATCTTCACTTTGATATTGCTCAGTGAAATTTTATGACAGTTGGCCCGTGGTTAATTTTTATCATTATGTTCTACAATGTAAATTCAAAGAGCAGCACTTTGCCCAGTTGGAAGGGGGGCAATCTTAAAACCAGTATTTAGACTAATGGCACTAACACTTTGGGGAAACGATTGTTCCCTGGAAATCACTGCAAACTGCTGTGAATTCATTTAGCTTCATTGGCAGCTCGACTGGCACGTCTGCGTGTCCCAGCATTTTTTATATAATAAAAAACAGAACAATTATTTCCTTTTCTCCACGCTTGTTGTTTAGTTTATTGGCCAGCGCAGATATTACAGGCTTTAGGACTCTCTAGCCAGCCACAATTCTTGATGGTAGAGTAGCGGAGGATGTCCGTGGGGAACAGTAAAACAGCGCTATGTCATCGCAACTAGCTCGGCTTCTAATAACTGCAGGATGCTGCGCAGAACCTGGGCAGTGGTAAATGTGACATAGGGGACCAATTCCAACAGATCACCACAACACAGTCAGCAGCCTCCTCTGCAATGCATTCCATTATCTCAGGGCATATGCATTATACATGCAGATACAGTACTTTATCTGAAATTGCTGTTAAGAGCAGGGACCAGATGAAGGGCACTGCTGCCACAGTCAAATTTAACCATGCACGCCTTTCTCCACCCTTCCCTCTTCTCAGCTCTGTCTCCTCTTCCATAAATCTCGTTGTCGGTCTTCCCTGGTTAATGGTGACCTCAAGCTGGCTCATCGCAACTGCTGAGGCCCTCGTGTTGCATATATGATGAGCATACAGGGGAAAGACAAAGTGACCTCCAGCGCCGTGATGAAAACCCATGCAGTTCAAGTGCAATAGAGGGTCTTCTATAATTCAGCGATCGCATAGGAAGACGGAGTGAGCTGTCTTTCTTCTAGAGCCACACAGCTAGCGCGTGTGGTGGTAACCTACATCGCCTCAGAGCAAGGAGTAAACAGGGGTGTTCGACCAGGTTTCGGAGTGATCTTTCTGCACCAGCACAAAGACGATGAAGATCGTGAAAAGAAGACCTGGGACCAAATACAGAACAGCTCACCAGTTTTGTTATTTATACTATAAGATAATGTTTGAACTACCAGCTTTATGTTCAGAGACATGGCTTTATTGTCTGTCCTCATTTATATATCTGTCTTTTTTTCGTCTTTTTTCTGGTCAGGTTGACATTGCTCTTTGTAAAGCAAAGCTATATTTTCCTCAGACTGATTCACTTACTGTACAGGACCATATTGATTTCGAATGCATAAATCAAGGAGACCTGACAAGGAAAATACTTTACATTTGGCAGAAACTAGACCCCACTGAGTGTATGAATGGGGAAAAAGCAATCAAACACAGTAATGCAGACTACATTTGAAGCTGTGAAGCACATATGTCCATGATTCCCACACCACTGCACACAGAAATCAAAGAACTTATTCCAAAGAAGCCTGTATGTTTCCTCGGCTTCCTCCCTCTTTGCCCATATGGCTTCGTGGGGTGGGAGATGCCAAGGTTGGAGGTAGCTGGCACGAATAATTACGATCAAAGAAATTACAATGCAAAAGGAACAGCTGCTACCTCGACTGCTGACAAATCACTATGAGCAAGAGGAGACCGCAATAGACGGCGAGTCTGGGAGAGTGAAACAGGAAAGAGGAGGAGAGATGGTGCATGTTCTACCATTCGACAACTTTCCCTCTAAGTATCTGCTACTCCAAAACCCATTTAACATTTAATCCGCAGTGCAAATAAGGCCTTTGGTGGCCATTCACCCCAAAGCTGTACAAATACAAGCATCTGCCCAGATTATCTCAGTCAGACTCAATGGTCAATCCAGCCCGGCCTCTTTCTAACCCCACTTCCCCAGCCTCTCACATGAATTTGAGAAAAATCACAGAAATGTCCTCACTGTCCAAAAATAGAAATAGCCTGGTTTGAAGTACAGTAACAAAGTGAGTTAGAATTCTACCAGAACTGCAAATGCAGGTGAATTTCTCTCAAATAGAAATCACTTCATGGCAAACGCGTTATGTTTTTTTTTTATGCTTTAACACAACTCCTGCAGGAATAACGCAGTTTCCTTTCGTTTCAACTTGCCCTTCCTAATAGGATTTGCTTGTCAAATTAAAACTGAATACTCCAAGTCTATTAAGCTCAGTCCCACCTGGTTTGTGGCTGCCAAGGGCTGATCACTATACAGCAGTCTCAGATGTAGTCCAGACAGTCTGGACTTCTATGACATGTTGCAGATAACCCGGTGAGGACAATTTTGCAGATGTAATCACTTAAAGTCATGAGGCATTATTCCAGACATTAGTCATTTACTTTTTTGTAAGACCGGCGTAACCAGGGCTTTCACAAAGTGGGCCCAAATACTCTGTCTTCCCAGGTGGCAAAAAAAAAGCAATTTGATGGTGTTCTGTAATGGTGATGGTGTTTCATAATTCAGTGCAATTTGGTTTAAGGTGCCATCTGTCCATTTTTTTAAGCACTTATCTAACTAGGGTTACAGAACCCCATACCCTGGATATGTCGCTAGTCTTATGTTTACATTACATTTAGAATGTGGGAGGAAACTGGAGCACCAGAAGAAAATCCACACAGTGATACGGAGTAAAAAAGCCCAATAGACGACTGTGAGTGCTAACTACTGCAACCCTAATCATGCCAGTTTGAAGTGCCAGATTTATTTTATATAATCTTGAATCCTCTGTTTACGTTGTTCTTCTTGTTTTTTGAGAACTAGCAAGGAACTGGGGTGGCTTCCCTCAGTCCACATGTAGAAGCATCCTTGGGCATGATACCGCACCCCAAGTTTTCCCCAATGCATCTATCAGAGTTAAACTGTTTTAGTACTCAGTATCAAAAACATCAAATATCCTAACGGCTGCGGGTTTTCTTTGAAGGGTGGAGTCATTGTGCAATGTATTTTCCATATTACCCGCTTCAGTCATTGGGTTGTTTCTTCTCCCGTCTCTCCTGTGTCTCCCAGATAGAAACAGGAGAGATTCATTTTAATTGTCACTGGTAAAAGTCACATTTTTCACCTTGTGTCATAATTACGTCAGGTTTTAAACTGATTGTTAACCGGTTCAAATGGCCGTTCTTACCAAATCATACTATGTTATTGCCTGACCACATAATAACATTAGTTTTGCTGTAGGTCCAGTTTTACCTTTTGAAAGGTGTAAAGAAAGGTTTAATGTTTATTTTTAAAGGCTGAATTAATGTTTAAAACATCTGGCTTTAAAGCCATTGCTTCACCTGTCAGCTGGGATAGGCTCTAGCCCCCCCATGACCCTGACAAGGATAAGCAGGGATGGATGCTACAGCTCTTAATCAAAAATCTACAGTAGTCTTTATAATCTCTAGTTATTATCCATAGACTTCTTAAGTTCAAACTCAAAAATATATCTTAAAATAACGGCAGGTCAAAGAGCTGTCAGAGCCCAGTAGTGTCATAGTCGCTTCTTTGTGCTTTCAGATTCCATATTGGGTGATAGATAATTAGACTATAACACTTCACAAAGCTAAGGATGAAAGACAAAGAAGCCATGTTTTAGAAGTTATTCGAGTATGATTAGTTTGTTGAAATGGTACAAAAGAGATGGATTAAAGTGACGTGACACAGGTTTAGCTCAATCACATTAAGACCAATTTCTTTACATTTTCTATGTGATATAATAACAAAACCAACTTTTACTTAATGGCAAGTTTTAATATTTCAGGTATTTTGCATGTAAGCAATATGAAATAAAGAAGTGTGTTCTGAAATTACCAAAGTCTGGCATGAATATCTACCTCAAAAGGCAGAAAGCCCAGCAATTTAGCACAAGAGAGATCGTAAAAGTTACACCCAAAGCGGCTGAGATATCCTGATGTTTGTGATCCATAATATGAGCCACGTTATAACAACACTGGTTCCTGTACGTCCTATAATATTTTCCAGTTATTGTTTCTAGTCCAGTGGCTTCAGAGCCATTAAACTGAATTTTATGTGTCATATAAGAAAACAGATTACAAACTGAAAGACTAGTGTCAATACATTTCAGATTAAAAAAAAAAAACTCATGTGACATCACTTAACTTTGTCATCTATTTTGTATGGCCATATGCTGTCTAAATACAGAAGTGCCAAAGAAATCATGCAAAACAAACACATCAGCAAAGTTATTGCACTGTTTGTATCAACAACAGTGTGACAATCTGGAGGCAATGCGCCATATTGCAAGACCGCCATCACTGCATGCTGAGCGCTGCCAAAGCTGCCATCTGGCAGGTGAGCTGCACACTTTCCTCTCCTCCCTCTCACTTCTCCTCTCCACTGTTTGTTACCACTTCTCTTCCTCTCTCTTTCTTTATTAGTCCTTCTCACCCCTGCTACCTAGCTATTTCCACTTTTTACTCTCCCGTCTAACCCTGTGATGTTACTCTTCTCCACATGTACTGTATATGCACCTCCCTCCAGGCCTAGATCACACACTGAAGTAAGTGGAAGCATGAAGTCTGAAAGCTGGAAGCAAGAGAGAAAAGAGTAAGGACAATTGCACATTGGCTGTGCTTGTTCATCTGCAGTATTTTGTTCTCTCTGCGTTTCCTTCTTTTTTTTTTTCTTCCTTTCTCTCTCTCATCAGTGTCGATTTCATATCACTGTTTGCTCTCCTCCCCGTTATCACAGCCCTCTCGTCACACTTCCCTCTCTTTTTCTCTCCTCTTAGCAAATATACACTCATATGCAAAGACGCACCAGTAAATAGGCACACATATAGCACGCATATTCACACGCGTACAGTATACACATGCAAACACACACACACAAACTGCAGGCTCGACGTCTTCTTCCGCAGGCTGTAGCATCTGAACAGTCGTGTTTAATCAGTGTCTCCATAGGCAACAGGGGTAGCGGTGGGTGGAGGTGGTGAGGCTCGTAGGTGGGGGGTCTCCAGCTATGGGCAGTAGCAGTGAGCTGCTGTGCACTCACACACCGTGTAATTGTGTTACATACACTAATTCGCCTGATGTATTATTGGAGCAACTGTGCGTCGCCTTTGCCCTGACCCACACTGCACTCCCTGATATTCAAATTACTTCAAAATCAATGTCACAGATTGAATTGGCGGTCTTTTAAATCACAAGCTGTTTTTTTGCAGTGTAGTAATATAGCATCCCTCTTCTTTTTTTTTCTATCTTCTCAAACATAAAGTAGCTCATTAATCTCTGTAGAAGTCTGAGATAACACTTAACTCCTAGCTTGTGGGTGAAAATGACAGAGACAGATGCTCTAAATTACTTCACCTACACTGGTCCAACATTGCCTCTAGGGTCAAAAGACTCTGGAATATTTCACCTATATTTCCCCAGTACAAGAAACTACCACTACAAATGCGGATGGAGGAATTACATCAAATGGCATGTAGAGATCAATAAAATCAAACTGCCAATAAAATAGATTTTCCCCATTGGCCTATTTTTAGACTCTTGAAAAATAAAATTTAAATTTTACCTAATTAGAAACAAAGTTTAATCTGTTAAACTTATGAGTGTTTTTTTCTTCTTCTTCTTTTTTAACTGATATCAGCACTTTAAGTGAAATTTTAGGGGAAGATTTCTAACTCCCCAAAATCTGGGCAGTGAGTGAAAACCTCAATTGTAACTTGTTTTTCCATAAATTCTATCCCAGTTATTTTATATTTTTTCATTACAGTTTTCCTAACAAACAGTTTCGACAAAAACTGATAGTACTGTGGATAATCCTCAGCGACTTGGAAAGTGTTACTGTCACAATACAAATCTCAGAGACAGGGCTTTATCGTGTAAGACACAAAGTATGTCTTTTTGTTTGCTTTAAAATGGCTTAGCTGAGGAGTTAGGAGTGGGTAATCCTCAACTATACCTCAGAAGAATAGGAATCATCATAAACCAAACCCTTAGTTTAATTTATTGTTGTCAATTGCAAGAGAGAGAGAGAGAGAGAGAGAGAGAGAGAGAGAGAGAGAGAGAAAAGTAATGTGGAGATTCATTTAAAATCTAAAATTAGCAGGCAACTGATAAAATGCCGAAGCGCATGACTGGCAAGAGCATGCTAAAAGAGAAGCCAATCTCTCTCTCTCAACGAGAGGCTTTTCCCACTCTGGAGAGGCCAGGAGAATAAAAGCTAGTCCAACTGGCCGGCCAGATAAGCCAGACCAGAAAGAGCATACAGGGAGAAGAAGGGCTCATCTGGTTTGCATGAGGGGTGAGAGTCAAAGAGCCGTGAATCCAACTACAACCACTCCTCGCCCCCTCAACCACCATACAGAGGAGGGCTCAAACAAAGATGCACTTAGTGAACAGCATTGTTGTAGTTGGCACCGCTGCAGCTGTGTGTGCTTTAGTTCTTTCAGACTCAGGCTTCATCTCAGCTCTTGCCCAGCTTTATCAGCATCCCAGTGGCTTCTGCTCTGCCCCGGCTGCCAAAGCAGCACGAGCTCTGGCTGCAGGGCAGCAGTGGAGAGTTGACTGTCTCCAGGCTAAATACTTCACTCTGATATTCTCCTGATGACCAATGATCTGACGAACTGCCCAGAATAATCCAAATGTGTAAAGAGTTTTGGAAAAAAATCTGCACAAGCAGGTGGCTTTAGCAAGCTTTGTCTAAAGCAGAGTTACTGATAATCTAATACACAAATGCTCTTGCCTGTGGATCTGATTGGTACTGAAGGTGAGGCATTTACGGTTGCTTTGTTTTCAGAGCATCAGCCCACATCTGCTGGCTGTTACAGGTGGTCAGCAGAGCCGCAATTTCTCCAATTAACACGTGCATTCTAAATCATAACGCCATTCAGAGTTCACGCTAGCTGTGCGTCTTTTCACGGCGTCCAAGGTGCGTGAAGTCTAACAACTTTACCCTTCTGCACAATGCAGAGCTGCACTACAAGCTGCCGCTCAGCTGCTAACAGCAAAGGATAGCCTACTCACCTTGAAATAGCAGGAGACTCATTCATGAGTAGCGCAGATCCGGTTATTTCGCTTGAATATTGGGAGAAACGTCCCGCGTCTCAGTCAGTCAGTCAGTCAGTGGGCTAAATGAGTGTGGACGACAAATACAGCGAGATAAACTGCCGGTTAATTTATTCTACGCGCAGACGCGACGCACAGCTTGTAAAGTCATCTGGACAGCAGTGAGCATTTCCCTGTCAGCCGCTGAGAAGGAGACGATATGAAGTGACCCTCCCGCCTCGTTCAGGGATTGATCATTTTCTGTAACAGGCTGTCACACAACCCCATCTCCACCTCTCTCTCTCTCTCTCTCTCTCTCTCTCTCTCTCTCACTCTCTGTGTGGATACCGGTGCTTCATGAAGTCACCCATCAGTTCACTTGCACCTCACGTACAATGTGCGCTTTTAGACCCAACCTCCGTCGCGTCATCCTTTGGCACAACTTGGGCGCGTTGCAATACCTGTTTTATGTCTTTTATTCCAGCGGACGAATAAAAGTTTTTGCGCATTTGTTCATCAGTGGAGATGAACATTAGCAATGATTCATTCTGAAAAGTCGTCAAAACATTTGGTAAAGAGTCGACTTAAAAATGCGCTTACAATTCCATTCAAATTGGACCTAGACTGTGTGTTATCAACAGCACACAGGACGGAGATAAAGTCAGCGACCAAAATAGGCCTATTTGTCAAACGATTGTGATCTTTATGCATTTGTGAAATGACTGCTTTCCATATGCACAAATGGACTGTATATTTTGAATCATGTATTCACACATCTTCTGATGGGAAAAGGAATTGTGTTGCAGCGGTTTGCCCGCTGGTTAGGCCCGTTCGCTCAGCATGTGATTCTCTAAGAAATGCAAGCATTCACACGTTTTAGAGCAAATTCTCGGTGTTGTATTTTCATTCAGAGGCTGATATAAAGGCTCACAGCAGCCTGTACAAGTTTCCGCTGAAATACTGCCATCTGTAGGCTTAATAATGTGGCCACGCTTTTTTTGTGTGTGTCTCAGAGGTGTGGAAAAGATCATTCATTTAAAGCTTTATTACTTGATATAAATCAAACCATAAAGGTTAAAAATGTATGAGTGTAACAATAAGGATCTAGTGCAGCATGTATACAAAACCCACTGTGGCTATTGTCCTGGCCATATTGCTGAAAAGCTCAGTAGACATTTCAGATTTTTTTTTTTTTTTCTGGTGTGAATAGGGAGGGGGGCATGCAGCGTCCATCGGCCAGCTGTCTGCTCCTCATTATTTGCTGTTTGGTGGTTTGGAGATGAGTTTGAGATGTCACACTGGCTACCTGTTAGGGCTGAGCTGCTCTGGGTGGCCAGCGGACTCTCTCAGGCCTGAGCAGATGGCAGTTATTCCTCACTGGCCCCACGACGGGCGCGTGAGTTCACGAACCTCTGTCACACATACACACACCACAAATACACACACATACTGTATTGGCAAACACACAAGCCTGAACACAAACAAATATGCAAACGTACACTTGAGGCTGCACGTGAACTGTGCTGGGAGTTAATATGCAGATGCACACGGCTACAGATTTAAGTGAGAAGACAGAAAAGCATGCAATAAAGACAGACGTGTTCAGCAGGCTTAAAAGGGGGAAGAATAACAGACTTTCTTTCTGTAGCCCTTTTTAAAAACGTATGTAAACATAGGCTTTGAGGAGTCATTTAAAAGTAGACACTGAGCTTGGAAACTCCAGTTTGTCTTATAAAGAGTTCCACGGCTGTAGGATTTAATCAGAGAATGACCAATTTCTTTTTGTAAGGCTTCGGGAGCAGTTAGAATGGGCTAACTAATTAATTTAAGTCTAAAATCAGTTCTGTGTCTAACAAGTGAAGCCAGTGTAGTGAAGCAAAAATGGGAGTGATGCGGTCTTATTTCTTTGAATTTGTTAAAAGTGTGGCATCTCGGATTTAGATGAGATGATGCCAGAAGATGGTCTTTAGACCGGAGTAAAGTGAATTATAATAGTCTAAACTTGATGAGATGAAAGCTTCATAAATGGCTGTAAAAATAAGAGTTATAAACGTTACCATTCGTATGCCAAAAGAACACATCCAGATTGTGGCAAAATGCTTTATGTTGAAGGACAGATTTTTTTCGACGTGTCTGATAATGTTCGCTTCCAACATTCATTTTTGAATACCACATCCCGTTTCTCCTGTTTTATATCATATACAAAAAAAAAAAAAAGATAGAATAAACAGTAAAGGAGATGTCACCGGTGCTGTAAAGAGTAGTGATGTGTAATTACAGTTAATACTAAGATATGTGTGATGAGTCATGCCTGTATGAATGGCTTATGGTATTTTTCAAGGTTGCTCGAGGTTTGAATGTAGACTGTGTGTAACTGAAATGTGGGAGATTGTTATCTGTTCTCCACAGGTCTAATTCAAGGGCAATTGCAGTTGTGAATTAGTTTTCAAGCTGCTGTGCAAATCCACGTTATCATTCCTTCAAGAGCCGCGCTTGCACGCTCAAATCTCTGGAGTAAACTCGGTGAGAGAGAGAGAGAGAGATGTTAGCTTTTCAATTCAAGAAAGTCTTGAAGGAGACTGTCATACATAAAGAAAACATAATATCTATCTAATATCTCATTAAATCGTTATTATTCAGCTGAACAAAACTAAAGAGCGCTGGAATTAAATATGTCAATATTTATTAATGCCACTAATAAAACGGTTACAGGCTACAGGTCTCCAGCAACTCTAAGTTGAAGAAGCGCTTAAGGGGATGCATAGATCTGTCTGCACACTCAGATGCTGAAAGTCAATTTCACAATTTTGTATTTTTTACAGCTTAAAACACCTAGTCTTCTAGTATTTTCTGAGAAGGCAAGGATAAATAGGAAACAGAGTTGCAAAAACAGTTATTTAGCGAATAATGAAATCTCACACTTACGTGCAGATTTGCCTAAATGTCACAGCAGTAAGGCACAGCTAGCAGATGGGCACCTGATCATATAAAATGCCTGCATTGTTAAGTCAAACCCTTCTCAAACATGAGCCCAGGCCTTATTTATAACACACACAGTAAACTTGTAGACAATGTCGGATCCTTGCAAGCCTGTGGATGTTAGTGAAATGAGTACAAACTCAAATGAAATCACAGCTCCTCCTGGAAAATGGTGATCTGCAGCTTCATCAACATTGCAATTAGTTACTCAGGTAACCAGGGTGGTCAGTGAAAGGACTCAAGTGTGCCTGGTGCGTGTGATATTTTACTCTGGCATTGTTCTAATGTGTTCATTATGATTATTATGCTGTGGCTCTGGGCCTCTCTCACAGACAGGACCCAAGTGGAGTAGCCAGCTAGATGCAATCTACTTCATGGAAATTACCATAACAACACGACGCTCTGGAAGGAGGCAAAAGGAGGTGCATGCAAATGGAACGGCAATGAAAGACGACCGCAGGCCCAATCAAGCTGTCATAACACACAGAATAATAACAACTGAAAGCCATTAAAACCTTTCAGTCTGAACCGCTACACCTCACTGTGCAAAGAATAGGATTGAGAGTCCCTCATATCCCTCATTTTGCCTAAACAGTCACATATAAACACCAGGCTTTATCCAAAGCACATCCATCATTTCCACATTCTAATGACACATTCATAAAAAGGAGGCTCGTGGTGGAAAACAATTATGAAGTCCCTTGTTACTTTTTCTTCCTCAGACGTCTCATAGAGATGTTCTTTTCTGTGAGGTTGTCTACATTAATAGTTTCACACAGATGTTTTCCATCCAAAAGAAAAGTCAAACCAGGTTTGTGTTTCACGTCAGACTGAAGATTCTCGCTGTGACAACTTTTTTTTGTGTGGTTGTTTTAAACCAGCAGCATGGTTGAGAAAACCTGGACCTGGAAAATAAAAATGCAATTATGGAATCCATTGATTAGTCTGCTGACTTTGCCAACAGACAGTTTTTGGTTTGGTTTGGGGTTTTTTGGTTCTTCAGATGTAGCCAGTGGATATCAGGGCCAAGACTGCCAGGCCCTGTTTACAGATGCATAAAACTAAATACAGCCTAAAAAATCTGCTCTTGCACTGCACTACTAGTTTATAAAATAGCTAAGAGAAAAACACTAAATATAGATTTTACCTAAGCCAAATGTGTATTAGCTACAAAATCTGCTGCGCTGAATCTGCTCACAAGCAGGTAAACACCTCAAAGGTACGTGCCCTCATTTTCTATATAACACTTAACAGATTAAAAGTCCAGTTTGAGCTTTGCAAAGTTCTTATTTACATTATGAGTGCAAAAGGAGCAAACAGGGAACTGTGAACAACTAACACTACATTAAACTCCTCACCAAAACATTGATCGCTTTTCATGGCCTGTCAGTTATACCTCGGCACATCTGCAGGGTATTGCTCCTCATGCTGAAATGCTTTAAAAGCATTTTTTTTTATTTACAACCAAAAATCCTGGTACAATATGAATGTTATCACATTGGAAGGGCCAGGTTTTCTTTTTGATTAAGGGCAAACACCTGAGCAATAAAGCTGGCATCATGTGCCTAGGAAAAGCAAGACATTTGAAACTGTGTGAAGTATCTGAACAAAAGCGGTTCTTTAGCAGGTTTTCAAGATAACGCGAGTTGTACTTTAAGCATTTTATGTATTTTTGGTTCTTCTGTTGATGAGCCAAAAAAATATAGTTTGGTTAAAGTGGGAAAGCTCAAAAGCTGTGGCAGCAAATGTCTTTTTTTTAAAAATGATGTGTCCACCATCTGATATAATGACAGATGGACCATGCACAGAAGTGTCAGTTTGAAGACCAGAGCTTATGGATGAGGCGACCCGATGATATCTCGCTCCTTTCATCTGGCAAAATCTCTTTATTCTGTCATTTTGAACAGTGGGACATGCAGTAAACATAAATGTATATAAAACGTCACCTAGAGTCAGCACTGGAGTAAATGTCAGTTTAATTAGCTTGCTAGCTACAACTGATGCATTCTGCAAGTGGCAATTGTTTTGCGGCAGCCGCCTCCTTATTAGATCTATCAGAAATAAAGGCCCAGTTCCTCAACAAAAAAAAATCCTTAGTATTTTAAGAAGAAAATCAGCTGCCATTATCAGTGTACACTGTGCTTCTAAGAGTGGGAGGCTTAACAAACAAAGGAACAGTAAGAAGGGCAGAGTTTAAAGTAAAAGCATAAAATGGGTGTTTCAGTTAGACCTGTTTTATATTTAGAGGAAGCAGAGAGAAGCCTTCAAACCAGGGACTTTGTCAGAATTTCTATTAAATGCGCTATCACCAGTGGGAACCAAGAACCACTTAGGGGAGCCCATGGAGAATCAGAAAAATTCTCTCAGAATTAAGTACCAAACCAAACCGCCTGATTTCTTTTTCCCCTGTAAATTCTGTGAGTCATAATAATATTAAAGTGTACCTCCAACCTCCATATTCATCTGTTAGGAGGCACAGCTACCCTGTGGCAATATGGCACCTTCACTGAAACACAAGATTTAAATACAAGGTAATAGAGCTATTATAATGTAGCCTAGTGAAAGAGACATAGACGGTATAAAAGGATGGATGTAGATTTCAGGTCTGAAAAGTGAAGCTAGCACAGAAGTGCCTCAGTGGCCTCAGTGGAAGTGCCTCTGATTGCAAAAAGCCTTTTAGTTGTATTTTATGGTAAAAATAGCCTTCGGCTCTCTTGCTGTGATGATATTATGGGCTTAGTTCATTTTATAAATCACAATCATTTTTAGAGTCAGAATGGAGGATAATACAGGGTATGCTTGTTGGTCTGTTTGTCAGTGCCCTCAGTTTCAAAGTCAGATCCACCCCTTCCTCCACGCGCCCAATTTCAAAACACCAAAATGGCGAGTGTAAAAATGTTTAGCTCAAGGCTTCATAACAGAACTTCACTGACCGGCGGGTGACGTTATGGTGGTTTCATCCATATTTCATGCCGTCTATTGCTCTGCAACCGGTGCCTCTGCGAGAAGTAACGTGGTGGGGGTCACTGAATCTGATGGTCTTGTTGTAGTGTTGATGAAAAATGGCTACATTTGGCAGGACCAGATTGCACCCTGAGCTGCCAACGCAGATCTCTCACTCGTGTTGCCAAATGATAACGTTGATTTACATAAACCTGAAAAAAGGAGATTAGATGAAAGCCAAAAGGAGTCTTCTTGTCAATATTTATGAGGCTGCCTGTGCACAGTTAACATTGAAAACATAATCATGTATTTTGTGGAATAATTAGTCAAGCTTTGTATAATGAAAATGTGGGACTTAGCCTACCTTTTTCTTTCTACCCATGAGAAATTTGTCTTCAGAATGCAAGCACTGATGCTTCTACACAGTACTGTTAAATCAATCACTTTCCTTGTTCAACAACATGACTTTATGCATTTAGATTAGGAATTAATTATATTATTCATTAAAAAAAAATCTCTCTGCAAACACACAGGCATCAGCTCATTTAGGCATACATCATTTTCAGTGTCAAGGTTGTTGTAGTGATCCCCGTAGTGATTTTGTATTAAACTTTCAGAAAATCGAGTAGTTCGTCAATTGAGCATTTCAGGCTGTATCATCTTCTTCCCTGAGTTTTATTTGTGAAGTCTGTACATGATGCTCCTTTCAATCTCTGTTGATTTTCACACACGCCGTTTCTTTTTGTATTGATTTCAGCTAAAGGAGTGGAGAGGCCAAGTTTTACATTTACAAACCGAGTAAGCCGGGGGGTCCTCTCGTAGAAAAGAAAGCACTTGTTTATCTGGAGATTCAACCCCAGTTCCGAAAAAGTTTGGGCTGCTGTGTAGAATGTAAACAAAAATAGAAGGCGATGATTTGCAAATCTCATAAACTCATATTTTATCCACAACAGAAAACGCATCAAATCGTTAAACTGCAGAAAATACTAGGAAAAAATGATAGTTAAAAATTTCCACTGTGTAGCATCCCCTCTTCTTTTAACAACAGTCACTGGACTTTGGGGGAAGGAACCTTGCCCTGTTCTTGCACAATAGAGGATTGACGCTGCTAGACAGTTCAGAGTCTTCAGTGTTGTTTCTTTAATTTCACGTTATGCAAAATGTTTTCAGTTGGTGAAAGGTCTGGACTTCAGGCAGACCACCTTAAATGACTACTACAAAGTTGTGCTGTTCAAATAGATGCAGTATGGTCTTGCTGAGACATGCAAGGACTTCACTGACAAAGACATATGTTGCTCTAATCTGCAAATGCAAGCTGTCAATTCCATAGGTACTAGTGCACCCCCATACCATCAGAAATGCAGGCTTTTGAACTGAGCACTGATAACAAGCTTCTCTTTAGTCCGGAGAACAATGACCATGTTTTCCACATTTCCATGTTTACTTCTGGGATTACTTTTAATTCTAAAAAGAATTTAAATTTAAAATTTTTCCCTCAGTTCATTTTAAATTAACTTTAACCTAAAGGAGACAGTGATGTTCCTGGATCATGTTCACATGCAGTCTCTTCCTTGCATGATAGTGCTTTAACCTGTTGTTGTGGATGGTACAGTAAACTGTGTTCACAAACATTGATTTCTGGAGGTGTTCCTGCCCACAAATTGTAAAGTGTGTGTGTGTGTGTGTGTGTGTGTGTGTGTGTGTGTGTGTGTGTGTGTGTGTGTGTGTGTGTGTGTGTGTGTGTGTGTGTGTGTGTGTGTGTGTGTGTGTGTGTGTGTGTGTGTGTGCGTGTGTTTGGTAAATTG
>VOQK01007205.1:110676-127785 GCA_015052645.1 Benitochromis conjunctus | reverse complement strand
CTTTTTTTTTTTTGGCTGAGTTGAATGGCATTACTGAGTATTTCATTCTTTCATGTCTGAAGCTGCGTCCATGTGTAACTCCTCTTCCGTTACTCCATCAAACCTTAATGCTATCTGATAAATATTTGTGGCTCGTTTCTAGGTCAACCCCCATTTTAAGAGGTTTTATCAAGCATCCCTCAGCACATGCAGTTCTTTTGAGGTGAAACATATGCATGTATGAAAACAATTAACCACTATTAACCACAAAATATGGCAGTTTGAAGCCATTTTTGAGACTCAAAATGTGGTTTTAGTGTCAGGGTTACAATTAGGTTATGGTTAGGTTTAGGGTAAGGGTCAGGGTTAGCCATTCATTTTTGATGGTTAGGGTTAGGGTAAGCGGCTAGGGAAAGCATTATGTCAATGAGATGTCCCCACGAGGATATAAATACACACGTGTGTGTACTAGGTTTACATATCTTTGTGAGACCAAAAATATTTTAAGTTTACTATACTTGTGGGGACCAACAGCCCTTATGGGGACAAAATGCCGGTCCCCACAAGTTTGAAGGCATTTTTCAGAATCAAACTGTGGTTTCAGTGTCAGGGTTACAATTAGGTTATGGTTAGAGATAGGGTAAGGGTTAGGGTTTTGCATTCAGTTTTGATGGTTAGCGTTAGGGTAAGCGGCTAGGGAAAGCATTTTGCTAATTAGATGTCCGCACAAGGATATGAAAACACAACTATGTGCGCGCGTGTGTGTGTAAGTTTGATGAACTGACCCTTATATGTCCTGGGACACTTCAGATATGTGAAGCAAATATTGTCTCTATCCCATGATAATTGCGGTGGTGTTAAATTATTTCAGAGGAAATGCACAATAGTTAAAATGGAAATGTCTTTTCATCGATAAATGTTATACAACGATGCATTGAATTTGGGCTGACAAGCAGAGAATAAGATTACTCAGGAACTCAATCAGACCAGGCATTTTCTTAGAAGGTGCTGATTAAATAAGTGGTCATGTTTCGTTTCACAGCTGCAGGTTTGTCAGGACTGATGTTGTCCATCAGCACGTGATGATCATGACCACTTTGCCAAACAATTAGTGTAATATACTGTATAGATCCACTATATTGGTTAAAGTATTTTCAAAGCCATAACCCTTCAGTCACCACTTGTATTTTGATATGTATGCAATGTTCCAGTTGAAGGGTGTACACACCAGCATTAAGCATGGTTCAAAATCACTGACATGCTGGTTCTAAAAATAGAGAACAGATGGTGATCTGCTTCTCTACTTATAATTTGATCAGTGTATGCTCAACAAAAATCTATGTGAATAAATAGAGAAACAATGTATTTACACGAAGTAATATTAAGAAAAAACCAGCTCTTATCTGATATGCTGTGGGGCAGTTAAATATTCTGAAATGTGTTGGCAGCATATAATCAGCTATGATTACTCTGCTGATTGCCTTGATGACTGACACCGAATACCCAAGTGGATTCAATAACTGTATCGGCTCTCGCTCAAGAGGATCAGACCCTCTGGTGTAGTCATCAGTAAAATGCCAGATAGTCATCACTTATACAACATAGAGTGTGTATGTGTGTAACTCATTCCTACATCTCCCCTTCTTCAGTCAAAACATTAGCTCCACACTTTGGCCTAGAAAACCAGATGAGTGCTTACTGTGATCTACTAGTGTTTTTAAAGTGCAGTAGTGACAATTAGTGTAAGCACAGTTGCAGTGCAGAAATGTAGTGATGGTGCCTTAGATAACAGAACAGGTACTTCCATTCATCTCGCTGTTCATCTAAATAACTTGTATGTGCTACAGTAAAGTTTGGCCTGTTTGTGCTGTTGGCTGTGAAATGAAAATTATGTTTTTATGAGGTATTTTCAGTGCATAAATACAAAAATTGGTTTTGTTGCTAGGTGGTTGCTAGGCAACACTATATACTGTAGTTATAGTGTGTGATTTAAAATGTAGCTTTTGTGGATATAAATAAGATGTTATCGTCGTAAATTTATATTGATACAACACTTTTAGAAGGTGTAGATGTACCTATAACTCTAGGGTCATTTTACCCCATTGCTGATATAGATAAGAACCTTCATGGGCCTAAAATGTACCTGTGTGCCAAGTTTGGCTGCTAAACTCCTGATCTTGTAGGAGGAGTTGATGAAAAAATAAACAAACACAGACAGAGAATTTGTGTATTATGAAAGAAAAGAAGTTTTTTGTGACAAAAAAGTTCATTATTTATGAAATAACTTTGAAATCTTTCCAAAGTCTCAAGAGCAAAACCTATGGGTTGTCCCATCTTGTTGCTTCTGTTCTGTCGTTTGGCCTTTTTATTGAGGACTACATGAGCAAATGTCATAGTCAGCTGACAGTGTTGTTATCCTGAAAAAATTAGATAATTAAGTAATCCCATTGAATACAAGAGAAAAACAGTGAAAGAAAGCATGCCATTAAACTGAATCAACAGTTTTCTGGCACCATCTTAGCAGCAACTCAACATTATAAGCTCCATAAAGTGCTGGTACTGGGTATATCAGATTTCTTTACGGTCAGTGAATATGCCCTACTTTTAGCCCAACTTAATGACATTAGCATGTGAATGTCAAAGACATGCTCTCACCAGATGCTGTCAAAGCACTGGCCTGCCAGTATGCCAGCCCATATAGAGGCACTAGCTTAGTTACCTGTTAGTGGCATTGTAAAGACATTACATGCCTTTGCAAACCAAATGAAACAGCACAGAAGTTGCATGAGGGAAACATTTTTCATTAACGAAGTCTCTTTCCTGTGTTTTGCTTGAGTCATGCTCAACTCCCTGTGCTCAGCTGGTTCAGTTGTTTGTAAAGCAGTCCATGGAGTGCAGTTCTCCTTCTGTTCCATATATTTTGCACCTTCATCGCATCGCTTCAGCATATAATGGGTGCACTGTGAAATAGCATTTATACCAAAGATATCCCAGTTCCCAACCATTTATTTTAAGTTTACTAGACCCAGTAAAACATTTTAGATTGCCTTATAACATACAAACTAATATAAAGCATCATCGGTCAAGCATCAATGCCTTCCGTCATATAAAGTTGTTTTGAATTTATTAACATCAGGGATTTCTTACCACTGTGTGCTTCTCCTCACCAGGTGTGTACGGCGTTATGAAAACCATGTAAATCGCTGCCAGCCCTGCTCTTCAGCCATCTCGCCATGTGGCCGCTTCATTGCTACAGGCTCCGAGGATAACTGTGTAAGCAGTCTCAATGTTGGGTCCGTCAAAGCCACCTGTATACATTGCAAACAGATAATAATCATGTTCACCGTAGGGATTAAAACATTATAAAGTAAAACAGAAAGATTTTGACCTTTTGCAATATCTAGGCTGTTCTTCCAACTTGTTTTTCATATAAAAGTTCAATTCATTTTTATTTATATAGCACCAACAACAGTTGCCCCAAGGTCTTTATATTGTAAGTTAAAGATCGTACAATAACAGAAAACCCCACAAGTCTAAAAAACCCACTACAAGCAAGCACTTGGCAACAGTGGGAAGGAAAAGCTCCCTTCTAACAGGAAGAAATGTCTGGCAAAACCAGGCTCAGGGAAGGGCAGCTGTCCACCAAGACTGATTGAGGGTGAGGTCAAAGTGTCAGACATTTTGTTTGATTTATTGATTGATTGAAAAAGTCGGAATAGGTTATACAGAACTAACTTGTGCACTGTAGAACCAAATGGTTAAACTTCAGTTCAGGACAAAGAAAAAAAGCTATGGCCTTGTTGTGGCAAAATGTGATGGCTTCAACAAGACTGATTCTAAATCCACTGACTCAGTGGATTTAGACCTCTACTCATCTAGCGCCACAAACTCACTGAGACCTACAAGATTAACTTCAAAAATTCATTCCCAAACCCTAACCTTCTCATATCTCCTTACTGCCTGCTCCCCATGATCCTCCTTCCTATAGATCTACTTTCAGTCTCAGACTTGCTCGCATGGATGTCAGGGCTGTCGCACATGTGGCACACCAGTTTTAGAGTTCTCTACCTTTTAATGTTTGACTAATAAATGTTGTCATCCAAGTAAAACTACAACATAATTGACCGTAGGAAGGTAAAAATAGCAGCAAAAATTATTAATATCTTTATCAGTTTTACCTCCATTTAAGGAAAGGACTGTTTGTGCTTGACTCAGACATTTTTATTTGGATTCAAGCCTTTTTCCAAAGAAGTCAACATTCATGTCAAAGCACAACTGTTTAATTGCTTTTCCAGACCGTGCCTTACTTTCAAGACATTTTCAGAAGACAGCCTCCCTTTTCCTTATCCATCTCTCTGTTCGTCTCGTATACGTGCTTGCTGAAAGCAGTGGAATAATATATGCATGCTGCTGATTCTTATTAATTATGGGGACTCAGCACAGCGCAGACTTTTGCATCTCTGTTGAGATCGGTCATTTCCAACGTTTCTTGGAAACTGGGAGCGTATACGGTAGTGAGCTACATCGTATTTATTTGTAGCTGCCTTGAGACTTATATGAGCCAGACACATTTGTACTTGTCTTAATATATCAAAAAGCAATCATGGAAAAAAAAGGAACCTGAATAGTCTAAAAAAGACTCCCTAGATCGTATTACACATTTTCCAAAAATTGTAGCCCAAAAGTAACCGAAGTGGAATATCATTTTAGCATGGTTGATATTAAGCTTTTCTATATACTGCTGAAATATGTATTATTTCTTATCATGAAACTGTGACTTAATTATCAATTTATTAATCAGAATATATGCTCAGTGATACATTGCAAACCCTCCTGACCCTGGTCTCTGCTCCTCTTCTGTTACTTTTGACATAAACTGATACATCATGTGATCCATGTGATATTAAAACATTCCTAAGAGAACTTTTTTCTTCCATATACCTAAATCCCTTTCAGGCATCACACACTTCATAAGCCTCAGACAGGAGTCACTCTTTTGACAGGGTTCAATTGAAGCGTTTTTTGAGTTTTTTTCTACTTCTTTTTTTTGGGGGGGGAACATGATACAAAACAGCTGCAGGAATTTGATGAGTCTTCATCTTGTAGCAGACATCCCCACATCTGTTTTTATCTGTCCTTCTGGCACTGAGGTTAATACATTTTTCAAAAAATTTACTGATTATATTTAGAAAAAGCATACAATAACAAACTTTCTATTCTAAGGTCTCAAATGAAACAGATCGAGACACTCAGTATGCTCACTCGGTATGTAAAATCCACAACTCCCACAGGGGTGATTAGCAATTCCTGACTACCTCAAAGCAAAATACACTAGTAACACACAGTATCTGCAAGGCTTTGTTATAATTGGTAATGGCAGCTTGATTTTGAAATGTTCACTATTTTGAGATCTGTCTGTGCAACAAACTTATGTTTTGACATTTTAATTTACTCTTAAATGAAAATCAGCATCCAACACTCAGGTGTTTAAAGTGGCCTTTTTCATCACTGTTTACCATTATTTACATCACAGGTTATCTATGCACTTAAATCAGTTAAACTACTCAGTAAATATAAGACGAAGCATAGGACATAAAAAGAATGCAGTTTTTGATAAATTACAGATTTTGTTAATTACTGAAAAATTGCTCAAATTCAAAGTGTGTACTTTGTTGAACATCAGTTATTTTGAGATTACAGCATGGATGATGATGAGTGTTAAACATTAAAAATACAAAAAAGATTTTAAAAAATTTACCCATGAATCTGAAATGATACTCAAGGTGATCTGCATCATTTCGATGTCTGCTTTTATGACTTTGGGCTTCATGCTCAGTCAGAACATAATTGTGTGTTGTATGTACAATAGAACACACTAAGCTTTATATACATTCACTGTGTACTTATTTTCAGGCCTATGTATATGACATCCGTAGCAGCAACTATCTCCACAAACTACAAAAACACTCAGACACTGTGCTTAATGTGGCTTTCAACCCTGCTACACCACAGGTAAGAATCTTTGATTACTATTTGTCTTTGTGTATAGATAAATATGCAATGGACATGTGCCGATCACATGCCGCGATTTATTAAGGTGTCTTTGTCTGTACTCACTGCGTAGGATACTCAAACACAATACTTTAATTTGTGACAAGTGATTGATGTGATGTCACCCATCAGTTTGTGGCTTGAACTGAGTTTAATATTTTAGCAATATTTTTTTTGTAGGGAGCTAACCCTAGCTAGGTTAGTGAGCAAGGTAGCCTATGTAACCATGCAGCCTATAGTGTGATATCTACAATACTATACAAAAGTCTTGAGGTACTGCTCATTTCTTTACATTATGCCATGAAAATAAGAAATAGGTGCAGCGTTTTTTTTTTAGTACAGATTCTGTAATTCCAGCAATTGAAAGTCAATTTTTGGTATGCCAATCATTATTCTTCAACACATCTTGAACTCTTCTTGATGTAGTCTTCAGGAATAGCTCTCCAGGCTTCATGAAAACATCCAAAGCTCTTCTTTGGATGTTGGCTGCCTTTGGTTCCTTTCTCTGTAAAGATCGACGCAAACTGCTTCAATAATGTCGAGCTCCAAGCTCTAGGGAGGCCCATCCATGACTGAAAGTGTTCCATTGATGGTACATTTCTACAGCCATAATTCTGTCAGTTTTAACAATATCGCCAACGCTACTGGCTGAAATCCAGCCCCAAGCCATGACAGAGCCTTCTGTGTCTTACAGATGGCTGTACCTCTCTCTTTGCCTCCTTCATACATAAAGCAACAATTCATGTGGGTGCCAGTTTAGCTCAGTTAGTTCAGCAAGCCACCCATATATTATAAGGCTAATGCCGAGGTCTGGTTTCAAATCAGCCCCAAGGCCATTTTATGCATTCTTCCCCTAGTCTTTCGCCTAGCTTTCCTGTCTTTTCTGCACTGTCCTATTACAATAAAAAATAAAAAATATTGGATTGGATTTATTATTCTACAAGACCTGTTGCCACTGATTTTCAGTCCAGTTCTTTTGTAAGTTGGCATAACTCATCCTTTTCTCCCTGATTCTTGTCCTTAAGAATGGCTTCTTGACAGCCACCCTTGCAGTGAGCCCGTCTGAGTTTTTGGCAAACAGTAGACAACTGAAGGGCCAAATACATCTCTGAGGTCTTGTGTCAGGTGTTGACTTGTCAAGCCTAGTTGGATTGTTCCAATTTCTTGAGGAAAAAACTTTACGATATTGTTCATTACTTTTAGGCCCGTCACCCGATTTGTTCTCCACTTGTCACTTGTCCATTCTTATTGTGTCACTCACTGTTACACAATAAGAGTTAGTCTGTTAGTATTTAGACTAAAGAAATGGGAAGAAAATGTGTGTCCTGTGACAGGCTGTTGATAACAAAGTTTAAAATTGGTTCCTATTAAATTGTCTATTATGTGTATATACAACATTGGTTCATCCCTTGAGTTTGGGAGTTTGGTATTTCTTTGCTTAAATGATTCATACGCCCGTGTTAAGTTGCTTAACAAACAAAGAAAAAACATTCCGGTAGCCACATTTTCATGTCTGATACAATTAAGTGTTCAATCTGGATTCTAGTACCACACTGGAGGCTGGAATTACTATAATGCCACTTCAGCCAGTTTTATTACTGGGGAAACCTTCTCCCACTGAAGTGATCATAAGTCAGCAAACCTCTGAAACTAGAACTTCCTGTTCCTGCACTTGTTTGACTGGGATAAAACCCAATCCTTGGAGCAGGGCATAGGTGCATATGCATGCAGGAACCTTCCAATCATAGACACTGTGAACTCTGTACTATATAGCATTGAGTATGAATCATTTAATGCTAAGTTACATCACCCATAGTTTTGTAACCAGTCAAAATGCTTCAGTAATGAAAAATCATGTGACCTGTGATATCTCCACTCACCTGTGACTCAAAGCTGCTTTCAATTACAAAATTCTTGAAAGGGCTGTCATCCATCCATCCATCTTCTTTTGCTAATGGTTGGGCTGAAGCCTATCAAAGTTATCACAGATCAAGATGCAGAGAACACCCTACACAGGTTGCCAGTCTGTTGCAGGGGGTTTTCTGGGATCTATAAATATTAAAAGTTATCCACATAAAGGATTTAAAGCTGTTTGTTTTCATTGCCTGGCCTGCCATCAATCAAGAAGAAAACAGGTCATGGAATGTGGGGAGTTGCACCAAAGAAAAAAAGAAAAGATATGTGTTTATTTTAAATTGCCATTACAGTGCTGCTTTATACCAGCAAGCTTTCAGAGACTAACAAAATATCTAGTGACTTTTTAATAAAGCAACGCATTCCTTAAAAAAAGAAAAATCTAAAATATAGATTCTATGTTATAATATCACAGCCTCTGCTGAACATCTCTTAAGATTTGTTGACTGTGTTGTCAGCTCAAGGCACATGTTTTAAATCTTCATGTCCATTTTTGTAACTCAATTCAGCGAAACTTTGGAGCACAATGATACATTCAGATTTCCCAGCTTGAAAGTGGAAAGCTTGGTTCATAGCCATTATCTGGCTGAAGTACAGTGATCTGCAGAGTTTGAAGACACACTTCATCAGTCAGGGCGTGCTTGCTCAACATTAGTACTTCTGTACATTTTCTTTTACTTGATGGGACAAAGCAGAAATTCAAAAACAAGACATGTTGAATCAATCGGCTGGATTTTTATCTTACTTTCCACCACAGGTGTCAGGTTGTAGATTAAAACAGTGATACATATCTTATCAGAGTGTAAATGTATATAATGGATTAATGCATACTGAAAAAATATACTATAGTATTATTTTAATTCTCAGATTAGTGTAACAGGCCTTTGCATACAGAATACATTATACAAATTGAGGGTTTGCGGTAAAGAACCAGGACAGCCTTCCCACTTAAAAAAAAAAGTCAGCCTGTACACATAAGAATTTCTGAGGCAAACTAGGCTGAAAGTTGATATAAGAATTATGTTGATGTTAAAACGTACTGGCATCTAAATGTTTAGTTAGGTAATTTATCCGAGTCTTGTGGATTAGTCAAGTCATTTTTGCCTGTTTTGTTGAATTTTAGCGAACGTCACAAGTTTAGCTTACTGGTAAATTGTCCTCTGCATTTTGTCAACCAATTATCTGATTGCGGTTAGTACACAGCTGGGGGCAGTTGCATGCGTCCACCACAGATCGTAGTTTTGAAAGCTGTTCCCAAAATGATTTCAGGGTGGTTTGACAAAACCCGCTTAAGGAGGCAGTTTTGCTCAGTTGTCATTGGAGATGAGTCTGATGACATAAAAGCTCAGTAAATGTTATGATTCCATCCATAGCACTGGTATGACTTTACTTACTGGTTCTTTCATTTTTCCGCAGTTTCTCAAAAGTTCAGTAACTCCCTTTATCCATTATTTTGTCAGATGTGATCATTAGCAAATCTTGTTTGCTTACTTGTGAAGCAGATAGTTTATTTTAACCCTTCAGAAGTGTCTGTTCACCTGATGCTGACTTACACTTTACTCAGTTTTATCTAGGTTTATGTGCCTGTGTGGAATTGCATGCTTACGTATCTTTGGTTTAATTTTTGGGAGCCAAAAGCAATATGTCAAAAGTCATTTTAAGTTCAAGAAGTGCTGAGAAATGGCTGGTTAGTTCTAAAGTTAACCATGTGATATATTGGAAATATTGCTGTATTCCCTGTGCCCATGCTTTCTCCTAAGACAGAGTGCTGGCAAAAAATGTCCCTAACCTGTGTTCACCTTGCTGTTGATCTACATTTGAGGGCCAGATGTTCTCCACATTTACAGCTGTGAGAAACTTCTGATGGGAGACACAGACAGATAATGCAATGCATATTTTCCACTCATTTATCACTCAAGGTTTCCACCTGAATACTTAAAAGAGAATCAAGCAGACAGATCCACCTCAGGGTTTATTCCCTTAGGTTTATTCCTGTACTTAAGTCAGTAATTAGGGGTTTTAGCTTTTATTGTCACTTCACAATGTTGTCTTATAAAATCTTGTGGGAGTTCACATTGCATGCAGCTGTAAATTTGTTTGCAATTTGTTTGCTTCCCTGTGTTGGACCTTAATGTGCTACTGTGAAAATTAGAGCAGAAGGATTTTCACGTGCAACAGGGGTGTTCTTGGCATTCCTTGAATATAATACAAAATAGGATGTTCTTTTTTTCCATTTTTGAGATTACAATTTAGTCATCTCTGTAGTGCCTTTAAACGAGGCAGTCATGATGCTGTATCCGCAGGTACTTTTTCCACTGATTTTTGAATTTTGGATTCATATGTAAAAGCAAAGAAAAATGCTTTAGCCATAAGTGAAGAAACAGGTCACAGGGTCAGTCGAGGGGCACAGATTTCATGGCGCTGCGCACTGTTTGGATTACTCGTATTTCTGTACTGTGTCATCCTGACCTGCTGATAGCTCGACTATCAGAACTGTCAAAAGACAGTTCATTATTGGTGTAGATGAGCTCTTCTAAGCATCTGTTGAACCAGTTGTTACTCTCTGTGTGAAAATGTCACTCTTCTTTGTCTAAAGAGCTTGGAAAGAAAAGTGTCTGGACTTCTTTAAGTTTCTTGAAGACGTTTCACCTCTCATCCGAGAAGCTTCTTCAGTTGGAAGCTTCTTCAGTTCATGTCTTCAAGAAAGTCCAGACACTTTTCTTTCCAAGCTCTTTAGACTACGATGACCTGGATGAATGAAAACCTCACAGACATGACACTTGATCTTTAAATTAAGGACCTTATTCGTTTAAACCTCAGTGAGTAATTTAGCAAACAAACTGAAGCCAACTGATGCTTAAAGTGTTTTTGTTTGTGTTGCTTTGTTGCCTACTGATGCCTTATCAGTAATTTGGTTTAGCATTGAATCTAGATGAATATTGACAGCCTGCATCTAATTCTCTGCTCCTCATTGGAATTTTTTTTCCTATAAAAGTTGTTAGTATCAGCTGTAGATAATTTTGTTTCTGTAGACATAAGGGTTTCATTTCTATTACAGAAGTTAAAGTTCCCCTAATCCCCAGACTCCTCTACATAAGGCATGTCAGTGGAATTAAGGAGGTCCTCAAAGTATTCCACGAATGCCTGACTATAGCCTTAGTTGAAGTCAGCAGCACCCCACGTACACTGTACAGCATGTGAGTGGCGCACTACTTTCCCCTCCTTAGTCGCCTGACGGTTTGCCAGAATCGCTTCAAGGTAGTTCGAAAGTCTTGTTCCATGGCCTCACCACACACGGATTTTTGCTTCAGCTACTGCCCAAGCCATTCTGCCAGCCTGCCAGTACCCATCAGCTGCCTCCGAAATCCCACATGCTCCCTTCACCTACAGTGTCCACCATCAGGTTCAGGGATTACCAGCATGACAGGCGTCAACCACGTTGTGGCTGAAACTCCTTGCAGCTTCCTCTGCAATGGAAGTGCAGAACATGATCCATTTGGACTGAATGTCCCCAGCCTCCCTCAGAATGCTGTCAAAGTTCTGCCAGAGGTGGGAGCTGAAGATCTCCCAGACCAAGGCCTTTCCCAGACATTCCCAGCACACCGTTACGTTACATTTAGGTGTGCCAGGTCTTTTCAGCATCCTCCCCTGCCTCAATAGTTGTTGATCAGTTGACAGCTCAGCTCCTCCCTTCATCCAAGTGTCCAAAATATACGATTACGTATGATACCATTACATAATCGATCACAGGCCTGGTGCCACGTGCACATAAGGACATATGTGTCGTGTTATGTTCAAACATGGTGTTCATTATGGACAAGCTATGATTTGCACAGAAGTCCAATAGCAAAACACCACTTGGGTTCAGATCAGAAGAGACGTTCCTCCCAATTACACTCCTCCAGGTTTCACTGCAGTTGCCCAGATGAACCCTGAAGTCTCCCGGAAGGATTACAGTGTCACCGGAAGGCGCACCCTCAAGAACCCCACTGAGTGATCCCAAGAAGGTTGGGAACTATCCGTATAGCGCAAACATTCTCTGAAACGAAGGCAGAGAGAAGCAACCCTCTCATCCACTGGGAAAAACTCCCACATATTAAGTAAGCCGAGGGGATACAAGAATACCCACCCCTGCCCACTAACTCTCACTGAAGGCAACTCTAGACTGGTTAAGAGCCCAAGGCTTATGTTGAGGTGAACCCAGTTATATCTCAACCACACACACTATCTCAGGATCTTTCCCCCACCAGAGGGGTGAAGTTCTATATCGTAATAGCTGATACTAGTTAAATATAAAATGAGTGCACAGGGAACATAGGAGCCAGATTTGATTGGGCAATCCAGTGTCACTAATGAACAAATGGGCTTCTGTTAGTGCTTGTATGGCTGGAGTGCAGCAGCCCCACAAGCCGGCCTGTAGCCTGTATAATTATCAACAAAGGAAAAAAAAATATTGACCCATCAGCCCACAAGAACGTTGGCCCACTGGGCAAATGCGTAGTATACTAGATTACCAGTCCAGCCCTGCCCCTAAACATAATAACTGGTTAACCACTTTGGCAGCAAAAACTGTAATCAAGCGTTTGCAATAGCTGGCAATGAGTCTTTCACATCACTGTGGAGGAATTTTGGCCCCCTCTTCTTTGCCAAATTGTTTTTATTCAGTGCAATTCAGTTATTAGATTTGGGGGGGCGATTACTTTTCCACATATGGCCAGGTAGATTTGGAAAGCTTTTTTCCCTTAGTAATTAAAATCTTCATTTAAAACTGCATTTTATATTTACTCAGGTTGTCGCTATCTAATTTTACATTTTTGTTTGATGATCTGAAACATTTAAGTGTAACAAATATACAAAAAAACAAAAAAAATTCAGGAATGGCTCAAATACTTTTTTCTCACCACTGTATCTTACTGTAAGTTACTGGACCACCTCGCTACACGTCTGGTCAGTTTCTGAGTCATACATCTGTTTTTGTTTTGTTTTTTGTTATAACCTACTGTCTTCTTTTAGAGTCTTTGGACTAAGTGAACGTTTTTGAACTCTGAGGTACTTTGGTTCTCAGTTGCACTTCGTGTGTTGGAGGTAGCGCAGGACCGTGACCACTTGCTGACACAATCAGATGTTTATATTTAACACGTGCTATCATCCAAGCTAAGATGAACAAAGAGTGAGTCATATCTGTGACTTTTCATGCTAAGTGCTTTTCTTGTCTCTCTATGTCAGCTTTTATCATCTTTACTCTTTGCGGCTGGGCAAAAAAAAAAAACAGCTGTTGTCCCACTAGACATTTTTACTGTATCATTTTTAATTCGTGGCCATTTGGCAGCTGTTACTCACACAGCAGGGATGGACTAGGATATAAAAGGATCCCTGGAGTTTTTCCCTGGGATGCAGCACAGTACGATCAGCACAATTACAGCTGTAATGAATAGCAATTCAATTTTATACCTTTGTGGTTGCAACTGCTGGTTGGAAAAAGTAGCACATTTGAGGACTCCAGTGAAAATAAGATGCACTTTCTGACACTGTTACATTATTATTTCAGGTTATTTTACAGTAAAAATCATTGGTTGTTGCTACCTATTTCACCTAATGGCACCACACAAGCCAATATAATAATAATAATAATAATAATAATAATAATAATAATAATAATCTTGGTGTATCACAAATACCAATGATGTCAGCGCAACACTTAGATTCATGTATATTGTACACTCACCAGCCACTTATTAGGTACACTTTGCTAGTACTGGGTTGAACACTCTTTTGTCTTCAGAACTACTGCAGGCCGATTAAACAAGATGCTGGAAACCTTCCTGGGAGATTGACATAATAGCACAGTTGCTGCAGATTTGCCAGCTGCATATCCAAATGCAAATCTCCCATTGTGTCACCTCCCAAAGGTGCTCTGTTGGATGAAGTTTGTTTGGAGCTTTGTGATATAGTGCATAATCCAGAAGATGAGTACACTGAGAGCATAAAAGGGAGGACACGGTTGGCAGGAAAACTGTTGCAATTCAATGATGTTCAACACTATTACACCACTAGCTTAATTTGTTTATACAAGGTGGGATGGAGCTATCCTTTCATGCTGTTTACTTCAAATTCTGACCATAAATTCAAATCTTGCAGCAGAAATTGAGACTTGTCATAGGAAGCAACATTTTTTCAGCCTCCAGTTCACCAGTTATTGTGAGCCTGTGTCAGTTTTCCTATTGTTAGCTGACACTTCTGCTGTTGTAGCACATCAGCTTCAAGGCTGTAGTGTGTTCGCAGATGCTCTTCTGATCACTGAATATTTTCTCTTTTTCACACCAGTGTCTGTGTGGAAAATCCAGTTTATTCAGCAGTTTCTCAAATACTCAGACCAAAGCATCTGGCACCAACAACCATGCCACATTCAAGTAGACATGTTCAAGTCATCTTGAATCTTTAGCTGCTGCTGTTTGATTGGCTGATTATAGATAGATAGATAGATAGATAGATAGATAGATAGATAGATAGATAGATAGATAGATAGATAGATAGATAGATAGATAGATAGATAGATAGATAGATAGATAGATAGATAGATAGATAGATAGATATGTTTCCTCTTGACCTCAAACATGACCCCCTTCTTACTGTTGCAGCCAGAGAATAAATACAGAGATGGACTGCTGTCTGCTCCAGAATGTCACATTACAGTGAGACACAGACTGAGCTGAGACAGCCTGGCCTGTGTTCAGCACAGCTGGAACTGCAATGAACAGGAAGTTTCAAAGTCACAAGAGACATTTTTAAGTATCAAAACCTTTCACATGCGTTAGAGAGAACTTCTTCAGTTGGCTGTGGTCTTAGGTAATAATGGTGAACTTCCTGTGTCCCAGTACTCAAAATTTTAAGTACAGAGCAGTGAATACAATCATATTTCTCAAATGTTTCTATTTTCCCTCATTTTATGCAATTTTAATGTTTTAAACATACACAGATATAAAGATTTACATTTAAAAAAGCAGAGGATATAAAACATTATATTTTATATAACTAGTTTCTTGTATTTACCCAGATGGTACTGTCTGAGCTCTCATGCCTAAAAGGTTCTTAGTGTGAATATATCCATAAGTTACCAACTATTTATCACCGTGAACAACAGACTATACATTTCTTTTATTGATACCATGTCCATGTAAAGTCATGACCGAGATAACCGTGGTGACCGTCTGCCCCTTTTCCCATCTGTCATCTGGATCTTCCCTCCACTCTCAGCATGTTCACTACAGAACATCTTGCTGCGTTGACGTTTGTGAAATTTGTGCTCCGCAGCTGATGAATGACATCCTCTGGGAGGGGAAAACACATTGTTCGCCATATTATCAAATCCTTAGCTTTTGCTCATACTAGTTTCTATAGACATATACTTTCTGTCATTCAGAGTGCCAAAATTTGACTCACCATTGAAAATCTAATCCACATTGCATTCTCAATCGGCATTTTTATTCTGGCTTTGAACTGTTGATTTGTGGCCTCTTTTCCGTGGTATTGAGCCAGTTGCTAACAATAAATTATGTAAGATGCGTGACAAACCATGCAAAGGGTTTTCTGATCTTACTCAGAATTCCTAAAAAGTTTGGACTGGGACTTTGTTCAACCAAACCTGAAAACAAATGAACAAAACTCACAAATGCAGCCTCAAGTTGTGTGCATAAGGTTATCTAAAATTCCACAGAAATCAAACTTGATGAAAACCGTGTCTGTCTTGAAAATGAAGCTGAAAGGATAGCCAAACCTCTTGTCATGACCCACAATGACTCCTTTCTGTGTTTCTATAGTAAGTCAGTATTTTTAACAAAAGCATCTGATACCAAAGGTCACATGAAACCTTCAGCGATCCTTATTATTTGGGCTTGTTTGGGGCAAAGTAAAAGTTTAAGGTTGCGGAGATGGAATATGTTGGATTGTTTTGGATTTTTCTGTGTTTACCTCTTAACACTGCATGCTTACATTGGTGTATTAACACGGTAACAGTGGTTTTAGATCAGAGTTGATCCAAAACCATGGTTGCTACTGTAGCTGTCGTCTAAATCTCATAAGTTTTAGATCAAGAATGTCAAACTCATTTTATATTGTGGACTGTATACAGCCCACTTAGCTCTTAAGTGGGCTGGACCAGCGTAATTCCCCTTTCTGTCAGTGTAAAGAAACTTAACTACACATTTAATCCCTAAAAAAATGAAAATGAAGTGCAATTTTAACAATACGTCTCAGTTTTTCTATATAATTACAAAATCCTGCCATAATCGTGCCACAAATCTGCTATAGTAAAGAAATCTGTCAGAAATAAATGTGTAAAATTACAGAAAATGTTCTAGTAGGTCATCCCCCAGTATGTCCTATAATTATAAACTAGAAGGTTTTTGTTCATTGACTTTTTTTTTTAAACTGTGAACCAACTGTAAAAATTGGAAATGTCTACAGTTGTGGAAAAAAAAATTGAAAAACAGGAATGAACTTTTTATTGCTTTACTTTTGTGCAATATGAATGGCCATGGTGGAGGTCTTTTTTTTATTAGGAAAAGCTATAAAACCTATGAAAATACAGTTCACATTTTCCAAAGCCTTCCAGTGGGCCAGATTGGAGTCTTTCCTGGGCTGATTCTGGCCCCCGGGACTTATGTTTGACATCCCTGTTTTAGGTTTTTCAGCTGCCTGGGAGCAAGAACCAGACAGCCTGACTGTTGTTGATTAAGGTCATTGAGCTAGAAGTCATGGTGTACAAAGACTCACAATCACATACTATGCATATGTAGACGTAATATGTTTGTGCTCACTGGGTTGCCTTTATGAAGAAGTTGACTTGTCTCTGGGATTCACACTCGCCAGGAATTCTTTAATGTGTCTATAGAAGAGAAACTGCAACTTTCACCCTTCAAAGGAAGAATCCAGCCCAGTTTAGTGTGTTTGAGTCATCAGACCTCAGCTATTGTGACTCCCTTTCCCAGCACAGGCATCTGCTTGCTGGTAAAAGATTATTTCTCCCGCATAAAACCTTTTTAGTACAAGGGAAAAAATGTTGGACCATTGTTGTACCAAATGTGTTTTTTATCACAACTTGGCAAATCATTGTTTGCCAAGATTCCTGATGTTAGCATACTTTAAAAAAAAAAAAAAATTTTTTTT